>JAMKCH010065313.1:0-139204 GCA_023653785.1 Ophioderma brevispina | reverse complement strand
GGGTGTTGGCAGAGCACAATTATATAAAAGATGGATATTTTGGTGACCAAGAGTGCCCAACACCAGGTCAAAAATTCCGTTGATCCCATGAAATTATGTTCCACCATTTCTCCGCGTGAACGGACTGGTTTAAACTGTTTTTAACTGGTTGTAACGGTCTTAACTGAAGTTCAACTGTGCAGTAAAAATCTAGTTTGAAAATTGTTCCATTTTCCGTCACGGAATCACCTGATTCAACTGGATATTCAAATGGGATCACTGGATTTTAACATGTTTTCAACTGGAACCAGTTCAGCTGGGATGAACTGTAATTTTGACCTGGGAAAAAAAAGGGTGGATTTCTGTATATAGACCAGTTAACCTCTCATATAAATGGGAGTGTCCCCAAAGTTCCATGCCTATTATGATTCTTTTAAAAGTTTTAATAATTAATTTGATTAGTAAAAGGTGAAGCCTTAAGCTTTGCATCATTTTAAATTTTTGTATTCATTTCACCCTTAGAATCAGTTAAACTTGCCTCTAGGTACACAGCGAAATAGGCGCCCTCTCTGTAAAGACTGAAATTGGCCTATACATTAACAATAGGGGTTTTGAGACTCGTTGGAGTAAAATTACTCATTCACGTGCCGTTAGAACAGGAGAACAAATTTTAATATGGGATTTAGATTACATTTGCCATCTTTTAAGGTGGTTTCATTAGTTCCTACGCTGGGACCTACGAAAGTGAAAAACTAGGAGGCTTTCCTGGTATTCCCATTGTCTAATAAAAGCTTAGTAAAAAGAAATCAATCTACGAAGTTGCGTAAGATAAGGAATGGGACTATTGCCATATCGTTTGGTCCTGAACCTGGGGTTTGGTAAGTACTGGTGTTGCGCAGACACATATTTTTCTCAGATGCAGAGCATTTCTTATCAAACTGAGCTAGAGTACTAGGTTTAGACGTTTTCCTCCTACTTTGGAAGACCTTTTAGACCAGAACTTCCTCGTACGAGGAAGCGCCGAATGAGACGGACTTAATATTCAATAGTACACTGTTGCTCATAAAGTTGGACAAAATATTTTTTAAACACTTTTTATGGAATGTTCTTACGTGAGTAATTGTTTCATCTCATTTAGCATGTCTCACTAGCTTGCCACACTGCGTTCAAATTTTAAAGTCATTCCAGACTTTTTAAGTAAATCCTAGTTGAAACAAGTGCGCAATCTTTTGACGTTCTAGGATTCAACATTACTGCTCCCGTGACAAGTTTAAATTACTTTTCTTCAGGTATCTTTTATTTAATTGTTATGTTTTAAACTATAATTAATTCTGTATTGAAGTGAAGATCGCAAATTAGTGGATAATTTTTTTGTCTAACCTGTGTAAGTATACACTTAACACCGAGTAGACTCGTTCAGGCTGTAGTACCACATTGAATATCGGTTGACCACCATCGCTGATATGATTAATTGCTTGGACGTGGCCCGCTTCTAAGAGATTTTGGCCCAGGACCATATGCTCCAAGACAATATGCTCCAGGACTATATGCTCCTGAGTCAGTGGGTCTCTTGAGCAGCGGTCCTGGAGCATATGGTCCTGGAGCATACATAATCTGGAGAAATATTTCTAAGTCAAATACTGCTCTCGCAGGGCATATTGCCATATGCTCCTGGACCATTTGCGTATTCAATATGCTCCTGGAGCATATTTTGGACTTAGACCTATTTTTTCAGATTATTTATGGTCCAGAACAAATGCTCCAGGACCGCGCTCCATGACCATATTCGCCAGAGCATGTGGGTCCTGGAGCAGCTGATCCTGGAGCAATTTCGGGCAAATCTCTTAGAACATTGTGCCCTCATTCCATCCATTGCTTGCAAAGGGAGGAATTTTATTGCTCGCTCTCATGAGGGCGCGAACTTAAAAAAGTAATCACATCCAGGAAAACCCAAAATGCGGCCAAGAAAAGCCCAAAATTAGATGTTGTTGCCAGTGTTTAACACTTAAACCCGAAATCTTGACGAAAAATCCTAATTTTTTGTATGCTAACAATCCAGATTTTCCTATTCAAAAACCCTTGACACTGAAAGTCAACTCCATTGTAAAGTTATTTTTTAAATTTATTTGGGTGAGTTGCTAGCTATTGAACGAGACTGCTATTTTCTATGATATGTCGTCATTTCATACTATAGATTAGACACTCAATGATTCCCTACCTTTTAGTTGGCTACAGAAACAACTTTCAGCAAACTGTGATAGTGATGCTTATTACGTTTCAATAGAAAACTAGGCTGAATTTCCTAATTTGATCCTATAGGAAATTCAAATTCACAATTTTTGTAGCGAAGACACCTTTCCCAGCTTAATCCTTTCAGATGGGTATATTTTTAATAGAAATCTTTACCACCAGTGCAAAAATCTCAATTTTCATGTTTAGGGACACCGCTAAACGAAATCTATCGTTGCACCTTTAATTTGTGATAAATAATAAAAAAATAAAGAATATTGCATGCATTGTGTTGGGCTCTAAAAACACTGTAAAAATAACAGTAAATTAAAAGCCATATTGAAATCGTTATTTTTTTCAATATAAAAGCCAATTGTCTCAAATGCTTAGTGTTAGGTCAATGAATATAACATCTTACATTAGTGTTCTTTGTGAATAACAGACACGTGTCACTTAAGCTTACAGGGGTCTATAGGTCAAACTTCACGCTCTATAGGTCAAACTTCCAGGATTATAGGTCAATCTTCACGCTCTCTATGTGTCAAATTCACGTGACGTCGATGTACAAAATATGACACCGATCTATCAAGGAATAAGCAATCAAGGAAAAGGTGTAGTGAATTGCGTAAGATGGATAAACGGACAGTTCTGCTAAAACTTCATAGAGGTGGTGTGGTTATTTCATTTTTTGTCCTAATGATTAAGAATGTAATACAAAAACAAAAAAAATCTAAAGTAAGTAGGAATTTTTACTGTAAAACTAACAATCCGTCTAATGTTAGTCATCTTCCCCCCTCCCTTTTTCCCTATTAAGGTCTCTCCCTTTCACGCTTTGTCCTTGTATGATAGATTTTAAGCCCTTATCTCTCACAATTTTCCTTACAACTAGGCTTATTACGAGGCTATTACCCAGTTCTATTATACAGGGTGATAAAAATAAAAAAAAAAAAACAATGATTGTGTCCGCCATTTTGAATTTAATAACATATAGCAACATATTTGTTATCATTTGAAAGCTGGGTTCATTATCTTTAACTTAATGCAAAGATCATGACATCGGTTAGGTATAGACCGACTACAGTCGTTTGAATCAAAGGAGTCGGTTTCTGTCTGTCCACGGATTCACAGTGAAATGAACGGCGTTCAGCGAAGGAAATCAGTGTCCTGAAGAAAATCGGGCTATTTATTCACTGAAACTTCTTGATTCAAAATACTGTAGCTCGGCCTATACTTAACCGATTGTAATGATCTTTGCAAGCAAATTACAAGATAAATCAAATAAGCCCCCCCCCCGTTTTTTTTCCGCAATACCACATATTTAGATATTATATTAAATTTAAAATTCAAATAGTCGGACACAATCAGGGTCAGTTTTTATTACTCACCCTGTATTATCCATTCTTTAATATTTATAGAAATCAAACTCCGCCCAGCATCTGTCCATGCTTGCTGATCATTAGGATTCGAAGAAAACACAAGAATAAAATGGCTTTACTAACCGTAACTTGAGTTTGTTTTACAGTCCCTAAGGGCGCTATCAGTGATTTTCTAAATCGGAAACTAAAAAATCATCAAAAATGTTTTCTCTATTTTTTTCATTTTTCAATTCGAACAATAACTTACGAAAATTCCTCAGACTTAACCTTCACTTTTTAAGCTATTCCTGCAATTTAAATCCTTGACTCTTCCGGCTGGAACTTAATATGGCTTTTAATTCTTGTATGTGAGAATTCCATGGCAAGTGCAGAATTATAAACGGGCCTCGCAGTCACTTGATCAAACATAATATCATATCCCATGTCCATTTGGTAAAACAGACCCGTATGCGGGAATGCGCCCCCCCAAAAAAAAATCCACAAAAGGCGCAAAATGGTACACTCTTGCAGCTCTTTGCTATGTCTAATGAAATTTTAACTACATAGTTCTCAGGTAGACTATGTATTTAAAATTTCAATCAAATAAATTGTACCTATACCGTCTGATGCTGTCCGCTATGAAAGCGAGGCCACATTTCGGACCTAACCTTTATATAAAATTTTTTTTTATCGCTCTCTACCACACTGGCTTGATATCTTAGTTGGCAGAGGCGCCGTTCTGGTATACGGAAGTCGTCAATGTTTCGAATCCGACCAATCGCACATGGGTTTTTTCAACACTTATGTTCGCTGGCCATTCTCCAGGGAAAGATTACGAAGAATGTCTATTTTTAGGAAAAATTTGAACAAGAAAGTCCACTTTTTGGGTCCATTAACAAAAAGGGGGTCCACTTTTTAAGTCCTCCAATCGCGCATCCGGTAAATCTCCTAAATACAACCTGCGTATGGTCATGTTGATGCATGCACTCTTAACTTGACCTAATCACCATGCATGCATGCCATATGCTTTATTTGTTCTTATTTGTTTAACAATTTAATAGGCCAAGTAAAATAGTATAATACAAGTATCCTTCAACAAAGCAGTATGAGATCACGTGATGTTGATAACTTGTTTATACTTCTGGACTGATATGGCAACTCAATTTCACCATAACCTGCGGCAACTGCTAAATGTGATCCGCACATGTATGCAAATTAGAGCTATTAGACTAGTACAGACTGAAATGCCATATGCGTGCTGTTAATTCCGTTTCCCGCATCAATACTAGCTTGTAATGCTTAAATCACAATAACGGAATTTGTTACCAGTATGTACTTCTCGCGCATTGTGTCCAATGGGTAGAACTCTACTTCACTCAAATTTCCATAATTAATTATGTATGTGTAACCTTACCACATTGCAAGAACACGAATAAGATCAGCTCGCTGACTGACTATAATTTATTAAGCGACATGAAAAATGCCATAGTTTTAAAATGTGTTGGCGTCCACAGTCAGTGAGATATCAGTTCCGCTGGACATGCTTTATTTTTCCTTTTTTTCACATGAAAACAATGGTGCAGCGCTGACCTCTCAGTTGGTAGAAGAAAACGTTTGAAAACAACTTCGGTTTGGGGCTCGTAAATACGTTGTTTTTCATTTTACAAATATTGCAAAATTTTGCTAAAAGTCTACTTCATCCCTCAGATGGTATACTTAAAAAAATAATTCTATGATATTTTTGGGGTTGAAAACCAAGGATGAAAAGTAAAAAAAAATCGTGTTTAAATATGCGTGGTCCTTGACAATTCAGGAGCCCCACATGATTTTAAAGTTGACCAATCATAAGACATCTATCTGTAAAAGTCTTGCACGTGAAGCTGTATCTGTTTTGAGAAGCGAAGACCACGGTTTAGTTCATAGATTGCCAATTTGAACGTGAATTCCCCTATACTTTAACATGGCGAAAAACATCACTGATTTGCACTATAGACCTGTGTGGGGAATCAAACAAAGAGCAAGGACGCGTGTCTTTTTTGTTTTGTGCAAAGCCATGCCTCTGACCTCGTACAACATTTTCTACGGTATCCAATTGTGTCCCTGTGACCCTCAGGACTGACTGCAGTGGACCATATTTTTTGTGATTCGCTGCCCTTTCCCTTTATCGCTTATTCCCTGTATAGATAGGTGTCAGATTTTGTACATCGACGTGACGTAAATTTGACTATATATATAGAGCGTGAAGTTTGACCTATAGACGTGAAGTTTGACCTATAGAGCGTGACGTTTGACCTATATAGCGTGAAGTTTGACCTATCGAGCGTGACGTTTGACATATAGAGCGTGAAGTTTTGACCTATCGAGCGTGAAGTTGACCTCTAGCAGCGGGAAGTTTGACCAATTGAGCGTGAAGTTTGACCTACAGAGCGTGAAGTTTTGACCATATATAGCGTGAAGTTTTTTGACCTTAGAACGTGAAGTTGCACTTATAGAGCTGAATTTGATCCGTAGAAGTGAGTTTGACGTAGAGAGTGTGAAGTTGAACCTATAGAAGCGTGAAGTTTGGACCTACAGGCTTGGAGTTGACACATACAGCGTGGAGTTTGACACATAGAGCGTGAAAACTTCGTATTTTGTCCGCTTCTGGCATTCCATACAGAAGGTTTATTCACCGAAAAGCACCGTAACTGTTGACAAAATGCTTAGGGTCCTTCCACACAACACCTCGTAAAATGCTTGGGCTGCCAGCTCTGGGTCTTTGCTGTTGCCTGTTTTTTGTATATATTCTTGTTGTTTCTTGTGAACACTGCTGTCCCTCTTTAGATGGTAGGGCGAGCCACCCAAATTGCAGTTTCGTGTCCCCGTCTATGCACTACATGAAACCACTTCTAAAAGAAAGCAAATGTATATCTAATTTCATAACAGCATATTGTTCTCTCCTGCTTCCAATAACACATTAACGAGAATTTTAATTTGAATTGGTCTAAAAATCCATGTTTGTATAGGCAATATCGAACTCCAACAATAGAGGGCAGTATTTCCTATGTATCTCATTGCAATACATTGTTGTTTTTTTTTTTTTTTTTAAAAGGGGGGGGTTAAATCCAAGAGGTTCTATATAGATGAGAGGTAAAGCGTTACGTAATCTTGAATTCATGCGTCTCCGCATGTTTTGGCCGACCACAAAGAAAACATAGAGTACCACATAGAACGCAATGGTGCCTCCGCTTCTTCCACATACTGTGGGTGCGCTTTGCATATACACTAATCGGTAGTGATGCAAATTGATGTATGTGTTAGAGGTGGCCAGGTGTAATAAATAGTGCACCTGGATCAGTGTGCTCAGATACGTCTTTTTTTCTCATAATGCAATGCGCGCTTAGTTAAAAGAGTATTCATTGAGGCGTTTATTTAATCAAGACGACTGACGTGTCAGTTCATTCGTTGTGTGGCCATGGTAGGACAAATTTTAACCACCGCAATAGCACCCACATCCACTGAGGGTATAAAATTAGATCCAACAACTGATTTTTTGGGCCCGGATTGTTTGATTCGAATGACATTTGTGTGTATACAATCACCCAAACTAAAATTATTCCGTGCAATAGTCAAAATGTCAAAGCCCAGCACGGACGACTGTTTTGAATGGGCTTCACCCCCTTGGTTGAATCAAACCCAGAATTAGTGTTTCAAATGTTTTCAAAAGCTTTAGTTTCATCTATAATAAATCAATCATTAATAAAGAGTATAAAGAATCATATATGGCCTGGGGGAAAACCGGGGGGGTGGATCGAGCTACTTCCATTAAGGGAGGGGAGTACCAGGCCTGGAGGTCCCAGGCCCACAATTGCAACACTGTCCACCATCACCCAAAACCCCATATTTTTGAGAAATTGGTTGTTTCTGTCCCCCCAAGGTACCTCGTTTTTTCAGACAACAAAAGACATATGCATTTTCCATACCTTGGCCCACACTTGGATTAAGGGACATTTCTGTGTGCCCATGCAGTAAAACGTGCGGGTCTTTTGGTGGTGAGACCAGGCAAAAACGATAAGATTTTCAAAACTAAGAGGTCTTAGGATGGGGCTAGGCCAGAAGTCATCAAAATTAGGGAGTCATGAGATTAAAAATTTGTCAGATTTATCAAAATTGGAGGTCTTTGGGGGACAATTTGGGTAAATACCAATACATGTATACATGGGTTGCAATTGGTTAAAAAAAATGGAGCTTTTGGGACATTAGCCAGTCTGGGAATATGGTCGATGGAGCATAAGAGCATACTCCCCTAATAGACTTTCTCCTGCCAGGGTAACGGTTGAAATGGTCTCGGGTCCCGACTCGACCTACTTTTTGAATTTGGGGTCTCAAAGTAAATAAGTTGGTCATTACTGGATTCCAAACACCATTTAGCATTTGGTCAGAAAGTCCCTGGGGTATAAGAGTTATTTAGTAGCCAAGATTTTAGATATAACTTATTGGCAACAGTGCAAAAATGGTTACCCAAAGACCCCCAATTGTAGAAAATTGGTGTACTTTGGCCTGCTCTCACCCAAAACCCCACATGTGTAACGCAGCGCTTGTACTGAATACCTGGTCCTGAAATAGCTTAAGGCACTTTAAAAAATGGTATGGTGCCCTCCGGGTCTAGTTTTACTGGGA
Organism: Ophioderma brevispina; assembly: GCA_023653785.1. NCBI lineage: Eukaryota > Metazoa > Echinodermata > Ophiuroidea > Amphilepidida > Ophiodermatidae > Ophioderma > Ophioderma brevispina. The sequence continues at coordinate 130,982 of JAMKCH010065313.1, read as the reverse complement.
AAATAGTCCTGAAATACGAGGGGTTTTGGTTGCCAGAGCAACAATTTATAAAAAAAAATGGAAAATGGATATTTTGTGGACCGAAGAGTGCCAACCCCAAGGTCAAAATTCCAGTTGACTCCCAGTTGCAAAGTTGTTCCATTTACGTGACGGGAAACTGGGTTTTTTCAAACTATTTGTAAATTGTTTGTAAAAAAACTGGTATAACTAGTTCAACTGGTCAGTTAAAAACTAGTTGAAAATTTTACCTTGTCCGTCACGGAATCACCTCGATTAAAATGTGGATAGTCAACTGGATCAACTGGATATTTCACTGGGATCAAACTGGATTCAAATGGTTCCAGTTGAACCAGTTAAGTTCACCTGGATCAACTGGAATTTTGACCTGAGAAAAGTGTGGATTTCTGTAGCCTGAGGGACCAGTTTAAACCTCTCATTAAATGGAGTGTCCCACAAATTTTTCCAGGCCTATTATGAGTCTTTTAGGAGTTTTAACTATTAATTTGATATTAATAAGGTTAAGACTTAAGCTTTGCATCGCTTTTAAATATTTTTGTATTCATTTCAACCTTACGAGCTTTAAGCCATTGCCATTAGGTACATAGGAAAATAACGGCCCCTCTTGGTAAAGATCGGAAATTGCTATACATTAACATAGGGGTTTGAGACTAACTTGGATTAAAATTAATCATAAGTGCAGTTGAACAGGAGAACTTTTAATATGGGATTAGATATACATTTGCCCTTTTAAGGGTGGTTTCATGTAGTGCCTAGACGGGGACTACGAAAGTGAAAAACTAAGGGCTTGTTGCTTGTATGCCCAATTGATACTTGGATCCATCCTGTGCGCTGATGTGGCCACAGTGGACAGTATACTATTTTTTGTAAATTACTGGTAATTACCAATACGGGGCGCGTGAAAAAGTAAAACGTGGTTAGTTTAAAGTAAAGGGGCTGCATGATTGTACCAACTGGTGTTACATGAGATTTAACATGTGTACGCCATCAATGTGATTAGTAAACTAACGTGTTGTTCTTTCTTGAATGATTGGAAAAAAAAATGTATTATTTGACTAGGTTTTAAACATTTAGGTAAAAGCGGTTCTAGCCCCATAATGGTTTAAAGGTAGATCCTGTGTAAAATTTACACGATGATAGTTTTTGTTTAAACTGGTGATAGGTTGTTCATATTGTCTCAGAGGATGCAAAATGTTTATTTTACAGTTGTGGACATGTGGTGTGGCTTAATTATTAAAGGGAAAAGTATGATCAAGGATGGTCTATGGGGGGGGTCCCCAAGACTTTACCTGGATGTTGCAAATGGTGCCATGCACCAATATGACGAGATATAGAATCATTTGACACAAGAATTGCAACAAAATCTGAGCATTTACCCCATAATGCCTTTGAACCCTTTTATAGCAAAATGACCCGTAAATATCACCCAGGACCCGAAGAGATTCTCCCGAAACAGCGTAACCAAAAAGTCGAGGTGCCCAAAAGTATTATAATTGAGCATACGCACTCTCATTATCATGTTTTGGGCAACATATTTGGTTTAAGTTCGTCGTATTTGGCAAATCCTTAATGCATATTTATGAGCACGCGGTATTTACGTCGCAATACTTTAGCGAGTTGAAAACAACAATAAACAAATGATGCCACATGTGTCACTCGGACCTCAAATATTATTTTCCTAAGCAAATTAACAGGGGTAATCGGGCGACTTTTTCTGCATTAGGAATGCAGGAATCTTTTAGATGCATGGTTTTGCATCGATGATTTTCGCATAATTATTGCCAGGAAAAATCGGTCGATCAGACAATGGAACACCGGGAATGCAACACTGACAACATTAACGCGTGACGCACAGTTTTTTATATGCGGTGACTTGCGCACCAACAGTGACGACGCGCGTGGCTGCGCAACAACCACCACGCGCACGCTGAGTGGTGAGAGAAAGCGGTTAAGGCTGGCCTCAGTCCTATATACCGCGATTCACTTCGTCCTCGTATATAGTGCCATGTTTATAGCCCACATACCTGTGTAACTATTGATCAGAAGACCAGAACAAACTCTACCTTATCCTCTCAACAAATGGATATATTGGTGTTTTAATTTTACGTAATATGATTGATTTCAATTACCACTGGACTAACATTTCCCCTTGCACAGAAAAGGAGAGGTTCTGAAATTGTGGACCTCAGTTCGGACTGTCAAGGCCCTATCTTTGAAACTCAAACAGCAACCAAATTAGTTTCAGGATGAATATTCCTACTGCAGTGACAATCATACCGCACTACTGAAAGAGTTGGTTTAGTTTGATATTACAAACCCCACCCACTTATTTTTTTTTAGTGTATAATAATTTGACTGCAATTTAAAAATAACCAAACCACCTCTGTGAATATTTGGCAGACCTTCCATTATCATCTACCAAGACATTAACAACAGAACCGCACAGGGGAAATGCCAATCAGAGTCGGATTATTTAATCGCCCGTCTCCAGTAAGGTAATGAACAAGTATTTAAAAAAAACTGTTGTCGGGTCGTCAGGCATAATTTTACCAAAGAAAGAAGAGCAACATGAAAAAGCATTTATTAAGAGGAGTAGAGGGTTTCTAGGTTTGGTAAGTTGCACTTTAATTACAGAGAAACCTGTATAATTTTGATACATGAGTATTATAAGATTCCAATGATCTCCTTTGACCTTTGACATTGGTAGGCGACCTTGGACCTCACATAGTTGTAAGCTGTAATTTAACATAGGTTACACCTTCCTGTCATTTGAAATAAAGAACAAGATTGTAAAAACTGCCATCACTAAGTTAAAATTTGAGTGTATGTACTGTTAAAACTTTCCGTCATGTCAATAAAGCAAAATCGAAAGAAACGCCCAATTGGGCGCAAAATTGTGAAAACTGGGAGAAAATGTGTCAAAACTGCCATCCCTAAGTTACGAGCTTTAATTGATGTACGTAAAAACTCTCCTGTCATTTCCAAATAAAGAAAATAGAAAAGGGCCCAATTGGGCTCTCAAAGTGTAAAAAACTGAATCCTTAAGTTACGAGCTGTAATTTGATGTACGTAAAACGCTCCTGACATTCAAATAAAGAAAATAGGGAAAAAAGCCAATGGGCGCAAAATGGTGTTAAAAAACTGGGTTAATCCCTAAGTTATGAGCTTTAATGTGATGTACGTAAAACTCTCTGTCATTTCAAATACAGAAAATAAGAAAAAAAACGCCCCAATTGGGACGCAAAATGTGTTAAAACTTAATCCCCAAGTTATAAGCTTTCATTTGACGGGAGGTTACACATTCCCTGTTATTTCAAATAAAGAAACAGAAAAGGCGCCCAATTGGGCCGCAAAATGTGTAAAACCGAAACCCCTCTATAGTTATAAGCTTAATTTTAACGTAGGTTACACCTTCACCGGAGTCAATAAAGAAAATAGAAAAAGGCGCACAATGGGCGCCAAATGTGTAAAAACTGCCTCCCCAAGTATTTAGCTTTAATGTAACTAGGTGACACCTTTTCATTTCAATAAAGAAAATAGAAAAGGCGCCCCATTGGGCGCAAAATGTTAAAAATGCATCCCCAAGTTATAAGCTATCATTAAAAGAGGTTTAACTTCCTGTCAGTTCAATAAAGAAAATAGAAAAAAACGCCCATTGGGCGCAAAATGTGTTAAAAGGTATCCCAAAGTTCTTATAAGTCTTGAATGTAATTGTAGGTTACACCTTCCTGTCATTTCAAATAAAGATGTGACCTAAATTTCGTCTAAATATCCACACAGGTATGATATTATATCTTTAGATATATACCAATCATTACCACCCTGAAGGAACTTACAACCCGAACTGACCCCCTGTCACTGAAAATGACCTAGGGAGAAAAGGCAATTCTCCCGGCCTTCAATTTTTTGCCTTTCACCCTTGTCATATACATCTTGCTCACCGTAGTTTAATCTACGTGGCTTGATCATTCTTCTTATAACTCTCCTACTTAAATCGTTACTCACCCTTTCTCTATCCCTGCAACGTTGTAACCAATAGACCATTGACACGATCCACGAATGCATCTATTCGGTGCCATTATCATACGGAACTTGTACAGAGGTCATGGTACAAAAAAAAAAATTGTTGTTGTTCGCGTCCGCCGATCAGTGCCTAAAATTACAATTTACAAAGTACCTTTTCACGTGAAGCTAATCTTACAAAAATGTAGAAGATATCTATGGAACAAAAAACAATCGAGGCACTGGTGTTGAAATTCACGACCAAAACGTGATATTTTCGATCTACTGTGCCCTACTTGTCACCTGACGGACGATTACACAACGATAGTGCAACGTCACAGATAGGGTAAGTTTTTGGTATTTTCGGTTACGATCCTAACCGTATGTTTTAGCCGACATGAGGCTGGTAAAAGTTCGGATGAAAATGGGCACCGAATGAGATGATTTCGGGGATCGTGCAAATGGTCTATCTCCCTATTTCCCAGGCCAGTGTTGGCAGAGCTAATAATCAAGAGAAGTGCTTTTCTAGAGTCATTTAAAAACCGCAAGGTATGTTAATCTTTGTCTGAAATTGCATCGCAGTACACACCAACACTAAAACGCCAAAATTAATAGTAGTACGTTCATTTCATAAAAGAAAAACATTTAATGGAATGACCTTCAGCTATAGAAATAGACTCTTCGCAATTTTGAGACGGCGTGGTTTCTAGCGACCGACCAAAAAAATTAGATCGGCGTCGTATTAAGGTTTGCAAACGATGAGATTTCAAAAACAGGTTGGCCCTAAAAAAATGTGAAAAAATTCTGATTTTCGCCCTGATGATTAACGCGTCCATCACCCCCAAAAAAAAAAACTATCCCCATCTGAAGGCCTTAAGTGAAAATTTTTACTTTGGTACAAAAAATTGTGAAAATTTATAATTTCGTATAGGAGCAGAATACGAAAATCAGGCTATGTTTTATATTGAAATTATAACGCCAACAAAATCAAATTTTTTCTTTCTACTTTAAGAAATTTCTGAGCAAAATATAGGTAAGAAATCTAGTGAGTGTATAATCCCATGAAATACTAGTTAGACACCAATATGGTTACTCAAAATCTCTCGTTGCATTTAACTAGATCCGAGTCACATCATGTTTAAAAAACTCGACATGCCATAACGTGTGACACACCGACGCCATAAAAACTCGACATGTATAATGTCGTTATAGATCGACGTCGCCAAAACTCGACCATTATTCTTTAAGTCAACCGGCTATATTGCATTGTTAAGTTTGACATATTTATATAGCATGGAAAACTAGTATTTTATGTCCGCTCTGGCATTGCCATACTGGAGGAAAACAAAGATCCATTCAAAATACACTGTATGTCTGTAGAGTTTTACAGTTACAGTAATGTTTACAGCATTATAACCTCATATGATTTTACCATAGGCTCATCCACCAAAGAACACAGTTCAGTGGGTTTACGTATACATGCATGCGCATGATGAGCTGGTGTGATTTGGGTATCATGTATCATACCCCAAAACCAACACTCTAAATTTCTGAAGTTAAAATTACGTTGTTTTAAAATGAAAAAGTTTAAAAAAGTTAAGAATTAATCAAGATATGTTTAACATTTCGAGAGATTTGTCTTAAACCGAAAAAACGGGTTTTAAAGCTCCGCTAAACCATGTGAGAGTTTAAAAAATCAACGTCACGTCGTCCGAAAAACGCGCTTATGTGTACACCACTGTCGCGTCGTTTAAAGATCGCCTATAGTGGATCACTAAAACAGTTTTTAAACTATTATGTTTTCGTACATTAGGGCTGGTAAAAAACAGTATAGCTTTAAATCATGCTTCGAAGCATTTATATTTTAAAAGTTTAAACAAATATGTTAATCATTCAAACTATGTCAAGTTTTAAGTTTTAAACTTGCTTGCAGCAGGGAGGCCTATTTATAGCAACAAGCGTTTAAAAAAAGTTATTAAGATTTCTACACTCACGCATTAGCGGAAGGGGTGATTTTCTAATACAGAGATGAATGAAAGCGACTGAAAGTGCCGACAAGGGAATTGAAATTTTACTAACTCATAGTGTCAAGGAGCCGTCGTGACATACCATATTAGGAGCATTAACGTCAATTGGAATTTCGAGAGTGGGGAGAAGTGTCATTTACAATAGTTACACTTAGCCGTATCTGCATGACAGTGAATCCATAATGTTAAGGTGATGGAAAAAGTTAGGCAAAGCAAATATTCTAATCAATTAAAAAGTCTTCTTAATAATGTATGATATTTCGAGTACTTTAATTAAACATTTAAGAAGCTTGTTAGAAGGTTGATAGAAAGCTTATTATAGTACTACGGAAAAATTATGGCATGGGCCGGCCTCTCACATGGTGATTGAAAAAGAATTTCTAGGTTTTCGATGCTAGGTCCAACTGAGGGGGAGAGTGCAGTTGTTTTGTTGTCTTGTTTTCTCGAGGGGGGTAAGTGTGCAGATTACAGTTTTTGCATTCTGAATCTTCTCGGTCCGCCATGTGGTATTATTTGGAAGTAGGTATATGTAGTGAGTTGAGGTACGTTGGAGAGGCAAATTTGTCGATGGATACTGTAAGCCATGTTTGTAGAAAACAAGTAAAAGCTGGTGGTGGTATTGGACTCAACATGCCATTGACGTGTGAAAATGAAAAACGTGACATCATAAAGAAAATTCTTTGAAAATATCTTCATTACAGGTCAGATACTTCTTTACATGTCTAAAAGGAGGAGGCGAACACGGCAGGCCTATATAGATGAGGTGATAGAATGTTTACAAACACACGTTAGAACATGTTTAAGTATGTTAAGGTAGCGAAGAATAGACCAGTATATCATATGAGTCGCCACCCGACCTTCCAGGCACTAAATACATTAAGCGTCAATCCTCCCATATTTAGCCGGATTTGCACAGGGATCATTGACAGGTGAATGTATTGTAGTACTGGGAATGCGTCTATCTGTCCACCAACAGGCTGGCTATTGAATACGGTTTATAGCCATTACAGTTATAGACATTCATCCCGCAGAATAGCCTCATCACGCCTGATTAAGCGTAGCTTTGTCAAGACACGGGTTTTAAAGAATTCGTGGGATGGGGGGGGGGGGGGGGGTGATTGAATGAATCAGAGAGGTTCGCAGAAGTTGGTTGGTCCCTTCCCAGGTCACATTCCAGTTGATCTCAGTAAACTGGTATCACTGGAACCAGTGAAAATACGTTGATCCCATGTTTAATATCCAGTTGAATCCAGTTAAAAGTTGATTAAGGGACGGAAAATGGAACAATTTTAACCTAGGTTTTGTGTGTTGTCTAGTTGAACTAAGTTAAGCCAGTTCAAAACACTTAAAAACAGTTGAAAAAAGTAGTCCGTCCGGGAAATGGAACACACTTTCAAACGGGATCAACTGGAATTTGGACCTGGGTTTTTTAGCTGTAGTACCCGGTAAGTTTAGGTTTTAGAGTAATAACACAGTTACAAGGTCTGTAACACAGAATAGATTGAGCGCGAATTTTAAAAGCCAAAGCCCTGCAGGTGCTCACGCATACTAACGGGCGGGTGCTTTGTTGTCTTGTGTGTTGCCCGGTCGTTGAATCACACGTTCACCTCATCTATAGATGTGGCACCAATGCTCTTTACCAACACAGACCTCAGCACCTGGGTCAGCTAACTAGCCACCGCACGTATTCTCGAGGAACCTTGAAAATTGTAACAGCGCAGCGTGGCAGCGGCCCTCCTGCAACAATAAAAGTCAAACTTCAAAGTTCACTTGTCAATATGCCTGAATTCGAAAGGACAATACTAAATTGTGTCGGGCAATTTGGGCGCTTTACGCGGGGTCACTAGATTAACTTGGTGCAGTCTGTCCTCCGAACAACTTAGGGAAATACCAAAGGAATCATCTGCAGATGAAGAAATATCTAAATTTACAGCGCGAACCAGTCGAGGTGTTGCACTATTTCTTCGCATCCTTGGATGACTTGGAGGGCAAACAACAGTCCATTCAAATAATTTACATTCGTGAAGTGAAAGGGTCTTATAAACTCCCGACCGAAGTAGAGTAATCGACACCAACGACGGTTTTGACGTCCGTATTATCACGTCCTGTGTACCTCAGAACCAAAGCATCATAATTTGTGGTAATTAATATTAGTCCAAATTCTAATACCCAAATACAATGCGGGGGAATAGCACCAACACATACCCTGGCTATTCCAAGCATCCCTCGACCAGCCAAATACAATCTGATGGAAAGAATGCTTCATCACAACTATCTTCAAGAAAGCGAGAGGCCCCGAGGGAGTAGGCTTCTACTACCGCCCACAATGACGTCCAGATGCTGCAATTTGGTAGCATTATAACCCACCGCACATCATGACACATCTAGACAAATTCTCCAGCACGGCTTCAGGAAGAGGCGGTCTTGTGAGTCCCAGCTAGTTGCTGCCATACAATTTAGCCAGGTCTTGGTCAAAACCTGGCTAATAAGGGCCATGATATGACAAACAGCAAATAATGCAGTACCTGCTTGAGTTCTCCAAGGCATTTGATAAGTATCTCACGAGCGCTGATCCATTATCGGCATGAGGCAAGTATTCAGTAAATTGAGCATTTCTCAGTTTCGAACACAAAGAGTAGTTATTGATGGTCAGATGTCAACACCTACCAAAGTAACATCAGACATACCACAAGGGACTGTACTTGATCCTATTATTTCAGTGTTCATAAATGACTGGTCTGCTTGTAGTATCATCTAACAACAAGAATGTATGCGCCACTTGTGGTGACTGATTAATTTATCATTCTATACGCTAATCATTAATAGGTACATAACAAGACAGATTTCCAAGAATACCTTGACAACCTTCGGGCAGTGGGAAAATGTTTGGCTCGTGTTCTTTAACCCGGATAACCAATAAGAAGATGCCAGTCCCCTACATAGTATTCCATCCATGGTCAACAGCTGAATTCACTAATTGTGGAAAGTATTTGGGTGTCACCATCAACAAGCAACTTTTCTGGAGCAACATATCAGAGAAACTGTCAAGAAAGCTAATTCATCTTGAGCTTCCTGAGAAGAATAACCTTGGGCACTGCCCACAGCAAATAAAGAGCCAGGCTAATGTGCGCACGTCCCATTTGGATTTCATGTGCCTGGTAACACTTCACACAATGCACGACATTAACCGCCTTGAAGCCATCCAAAATACAGAGCGTGCCGAGTCACTGTTGTCAGCTTTCAGCAGTGCACAGATGAAGAGTCAGTGAATTGAATGGGATTTACGCCAGAGCCGAAGGCCAGACGGCAAAGGCGATAATGATGTACAAAATTCACAATCACTTAATTAGTGGAATCCAAGCCCCAAACCACATGTATACCACTGGTTCTCATCACTGGGGCGTCAAACCTTCGTTATCAATAGATAGGACGTAGACTGGGATGTACAAATAAATAAATTCAACTATGGAAGGTCACCAGTTGCGGGAGGCCACTTCAATGGAGGCCTTCAAGTTAGGGCCTTTCAGGGTCTTGTTCATTAATTGCCTGCACTATTTCTACCGTTTCACACCATATGTGCAGCACCATTTGAGTTTATTTTTCGTAGTATGTACAAACTCAATGAGTCCTCATATACATTTGTTCTACGGAGGGAAAACCACCCTTACTGCAGATGCAAGTTTATGTGTGCGGGTTAGAAATGACATCGAATGTGCGTTGGTAGGCGCGCGCGGCTGATATACTTGAATGAAGTGACGGGTCCATGGTTAATCCCATGGCCCAATCATAGTCCTCTATTTGTATTGAGGGGTTAGGAATGCTCACATACATGTTATGGAAGCTAATGTTCATTTACCAACCTGACAACAGAGCGCTTGCACAAGGCTGGTTATCCGTAACACCACAGCATTTATATTGATAGGATAGAGTATTTAAGCCTTATAAATTGGTACGGTCATGGGCTATGGTTATTGCGCCAATATTACTAGAATCCTACTTATATCAGCCGATAGTTGTTACGTTAACTATATCTCGATCCCTTCAAAAGTGGAAGAGGCTATGGCCTCCGCCAAAGCACCAAAGCAATCCATTATTTGTCCCTTGAGCACGTTCAAAAAGTTCAAAACATTGCCACGATTGTATATCGTTGGTTTGATTTACATGATACATTAACCCAAATAAATGAAAAAAAGAAATGACAGATAAACACCAGGACCGGTGGAGGGATCGAACCGGTGATGTTAGGAGTCAGAGTCGGATGCTTTACTGATTGAGCTAAAGTGTACGGACTCATTGCAAACTGCCCTACTTGCATCTCCACCTATAAATGCACCTGCTTCACCTGAAATTTTAATGTTCGATGACTTCTTGTATTATCTGGCATGCTTGGGTTATTCTGGTGGACAAGTCTGGCCAAGTTAACCTATGATCTCCCTGTGAAAGTGTCATATAGCGCCCAACAAATTAGTATTGTCTTTTCAAAATTCGGCCATTTTGGACTTTTATGATGCCAGGAAGGAGGGCGCTGTTACAATTTTCATGTTCTCGAAGCGGGTTTGCTTACTTGCAAAACTTACGGTAATAGACTGGAGCATGAGCGTAATTAAAAGACGGGAACTACAGTGCGCACACCTAGCCCTGAGCAGCGCATTTCCTTGCCCGGCGGTAACGTCACATGTCATAGGTAGGTACGCCGGTGGATGGAAACGCCCCCTGATCGTAAACATTTGAAAAAAAAAAGCGGGATCTGGGACTATAATTAAAATGGAATATTTGAAATATTGATCGGAGAGCACAATGTGCATTTATTCAAGGTGTTGTAAGTGATAAACTTTAAGCCAGTGTTGGATTTTGGGATTGGTCTTTTTAGAAATGTATATTTATATGCCTTCTGCAATATCTCGAAGTTTAGGATGATTTTTTATCCTGTCAGTAAACGCATATTGTCGATGGTCCGAACTCATTTGGAGGGATGTGTTTGAGATTCAAAAAAACTAAAAAAGCGTTAATGCAAGCTGATATGCTTCAACTATGTGTTCAACAGAATAAGATTGTTCAACCATTTGACATGAACTTTTGTATGGAATGTCAAGGCTTCATTACCAGAGCAATGAATAGATTGTCGTAAAATCTGGGACACGCTATCGATTCCTGTTTTGGTGTCAATCAAAGAACGGTAAAGTGTCATGAACATCAAGGGCCGGTGAAGAGCAGGATAAAGGCACGTAAAGATGTAGGTGGTGATGAGTGACCAAAACGCTTAAATACTTAAATGAATTGGACCAAGCTGTTCAACTATTATTTCTGGAACAAGACGAATAAATGTAATCGTATCAGGTTTTCTAATATTCTACGTAAAAGAACTTTGGTGAGTATCACTTATTCGCATCATTTTCTTAGTGAGTTTGTTCAATTTGGGTGTCTGGAATTGTTCAGTCCATTTGCATTGAATATTCTTCGTGAGAAGAGGGATATTTTTTAATTATGGCCTTAATCGTATCCGGTATCGTGACATCGAATCTTTATTTTGTACTGTGGGTCAAAGATACAACCTTTCAGAACAAAATGGAATCGTCGACGCGCCCAAAAAAACTTTTTAATGAATGACAAGAATAAAAATCACACTATAGGACACTGAACATTTTCACTAAATAAGACATTAATGCCCACCCGTAATTCTTGATGGAGCGTATTTTTCTAATACAAGTGATTTCAAGACTCGTTTGGTGAAACAGAACTTCACAACTTACCAACTTTTAGTATCTGCATTAGAATGCCACCCAAGAGTCTGTTCAATACCCAAAGATAAAATAGCGAGCGAGCTAGCTAAAACCTAGCAGGCAATGCAACATCCAAGATACTTATCATCCTCGTACCCAGAGGGTTAATGGACAGGCCACCTGCCTAACGTAATCAAGAATGATATTGCTTCAACCGGCCATTTGTAGCAAGGCACTTACATGCCTAGTGGCCACTATAGGAATCGACCCCCCCCGTCGTACCGACAACTTGTTAAAGGTCGGCTAGTTAGTTTTGTGTATTGAATAGGAAAGCAGTTACAGGCATGCTATTTTATGTTGACATGTATTACAACTCATTACACATCTCTCAACAAAAAGGACCACCTCATGTTTTGTTTATACGTATCGAAAACATATGAGGATTTATGCGATCTCAGATACTTTCGAGTTTTTGAAGACAATATATATTTTTTTTTTAATTCATCCGCACTCTCTGGACAGTATCCTGCATTCTACAAAACATCAGAAATAATAGCATGAATTAGATAAGACAAGCAGATATACGTATTAAACTTTCCCATTGATGTAAATGACTCGTAATCTTTTGTTGCAGGGGGTTTGGCGGTGTTGTTATTTTGTATGTCTCTTTTGACCGCAGGCCCAATATGTAATTGAATAAAAAAGACAAATAATAACCAGGTATACGTTAGGAAAGTAAGTCACTAAAGACATACGCCCATTTTGGTTTTTTTTATCAGAACAACGAAATCATTCAGAATTTATATTGAGAAATAACATTAAAAACCAATATCACTTCAGATAGTTAATAAGGATATTGCCAAAATTGTTTAGCTTTAAAATATTAAAATATATACAGTCCTGTAGTATTTGGGCACACAATTGCAATTGTTAGCTGTGTAAAAGATTAGCTAGTTCACACTAACTTAATTTTAGGAGACATAGCTATCTGTGCCATTTTCTTGCTGTCTTTGCACGTTTTAAAGAAGTCATTTTTGTATAATGTAGTCAGTGTTTGTGAAGAATTACCAAAGTTATAGCATAAAAGGGCTGCTATCAAAACTACTTATGTTACAATGTCTCACGTAAGCAACAGATTTGGTCTTTTATACGATTCGCAAACATTGTTGGACTTAAGCATGTGTACCCATCATTTTATTAGACGGCAACCATAAATAAGATGGAATCAAAGAAGTTAACTTCTTGGATAAAAGAAATACGTTACAAAAGTTTTGCCTTTCGTAACAAATACTATCGACTTTAACCAGAAAAAGAAAAACTCTGCAAAATGCTTCAGATTCCCAATCCATGGAATGAACCAAGGACTGCAAACACTACAATTTGTGCTCCTGCAGAGAAGACACAAGGACCATCAAGTGCCAACCTAAACTCTCTGCTAGAATTGTTCACAATTATTTACCGTGCGTCGAGCGTGGCGTGCGTCAACGCGAAGTGCATGCCGATTGGTTGTTGAGTGGTCGGCTATGGCAAAGCCATAAGGGCCTAACGTAGTGACTGCACGCGTTGCGAGAAAGTAGCAGCAACGCGTTGCGACATTCGGCAACGCGTTGGACCGTAGGCGTCGGCCAATCAAAATCATGAATTTCTGTGACGTATTTCAAAAAATAGAACCAAAACGCGTGATAGAGATTTGCAACCGCGTTGCGAGCTTCACAACGCGTTGCAAGCTTCACACGCGTTGCTAAAGTCCACAAGCCATAAGGTCATTACGTATTGCCGCAACGCGTTGTGAGAAAGTCCAACGCGTTGCGGACATTCGGCCAACGCGTTGCGACATTTCGGGCACGCGTTGCCAACATTAGCAACGCGTGCGACATTTCGGCAACGATTTGCGGTGCTTGTCGGGCCAATCAAAATAATGAAATTTGGTGAGTTATTTCAAAAAAAAAAAAAATAATAAACTCACAACGCGTTTTTGCGACCTTCACAAAGCGTTGCAAACCTTCATAACGCGTTTGCGGCGTTACGTTATGACCCTTATTGCCTTCACAAACGCGTGTGAAGTTTACAACGCGTTGTGAAGGCTTGCAAACGCGTTGTGAAGGCCATAAGGGTCATTACGTATTGCCGCAACGCGTGTGGATCTATTTTTTGAATAGTCAAGAAATTTTTTTTTGCATGATTTTGATTGGCCGACCGCCGCAACGCGTTGCCAACATGTTCGCAAACGCGTTGCACTTTCTCCACAACAGCGTTGCGGCATTACGTTATGACCCTTATGGCTGGTGAACCTTACGCACGCGTTGTGGAAGGTTGCAACGCGTTGTGAGGTCGCAACGCGGTGTGAAGGCTTGCAAACGCGTGTGAGTGTCCACAAAGCGTTGTATAGATACTTGCAAAACGCGTTGGGGGTCTAATTTTTAAATTTACGTCCAGAAAATTCGTCATTAATTGGCCGACGCCGCACCGCGTTGCTACTTTCTTCGCAACGCGTTGCCGAAATGTCGCAACGCGTTGCGGCAATACGTTGGCATGTTTCCGGATTGCCAACCCACGTACGTCGGGCCTCTCCATTGGTTAATCGCGCTCCGGTATCCTGGAAGACTCCACCCCTTTGATGGCAAATATTACGGCGCTTCGCGTTGCCCAGATCTGACCAATCTGGCAGCAACTTTAAAATCTAGGTAAGGGGGGACGACATGGGCGTGTCCACCGCGGAGGTGCTCGAGCCCCCTTTTTTTGCGGGGCCAAAATGTGTAAAATCTGCCTATTTTTGAGTCTAATTAGGGCTCATTCCCCAGGATTTTCACGGGTTTCGGCCAATGTAAATCGTTTATTTACCTTTCCTAAAATTAACAAACTATATAATAAGCTACCTAGAGGTCAGGGCAGCATCTGAACAGTTGTATGGGTTGATGGTGTTGTGCAGTACCCACAAAATGAATTAATGGAACAATCATATTTTTAATCTGTTAAAACGTTTTTCTATGTTTCATTTTTATTGGGAATGGTAAGAAAATGTATAAACATTGTCATCTCGCAAGAACGTGTTTTGGTTGTGTGTATGTGTGTGTGTGTGTATTGGTATGTGGATATGTTGTTGCGTGTGGATTGGTATCATAGGGTTGGTATGAAAGGCAGAATGTGTTGCGGTGTGTCTTGGTGGTGTGTGTACGCGTGTACTCAAGCTGAAGGGGGAGCATTAGTGAAGAGTCGTATTTAGTCAAGTGAATTGTAAATAAAACTTTCAGTCACGTCTGGAGGCTTTGCACAAAAGTATGTTACAGTTATGTACATTTTCTGGTAAAAGTCCGTAATAGCAAGACGTCTGTTCAATGCAGTATTTGTAGCTGATTGTTGGACTGGCCATCCCAATGCAACTGGAAAGTTTTTGGTATGATTTTCTCTATCTATTCTTAAAAGTATGATTTTTAAAAAAAAATCAGTTGAATTTGTTGCAGCACAGAGTTCGGGTTCGAGTCCATCATAGCAAAGTTGCCTTGTACGATAGGTGCGACGCCCGCATGTTATCAATTTCTTTTGCCTATGCATTATTTTTTATATTAACAAAAATCAATAGCTTGGTGTAACTTTATATTTTTACTTGACTGTACAGGTTTATATATTATATAATTAATACATATATGTGTGTGTGTGCGTGAGATCGAAACGCCAATTTAAAAATAATGATAATTAATTGAGTAATAATAAAATATTACTACTAATTCTCTAAATTATACGTTTACACGTCTGAATGACGTATATGAGAGGATCAAACCGTACGAGATCTAAACAAGGAGAAGTAGAGGATAATCAAAATGAGGGCAAAGAAGGGAATTTTGCGGCTGTGCCATGAAATCTTTACTTTTTCAAATCTGAATTTATGACCCCTATTAGTAATGCTTATGTCTCACCCTGTATGTGTAGTCAAAACCCAATTTAGATGGCCGCACCTTCGGGCTTGTTCCACCTCGTTCATCAGGTAAATGCTTCGTTGTCTTCTCTTTTATCACTTGCTGTGTCTCACCAAATACATATTATTCAATGTCAAAATTCATCAGTTCATAAAATAACGACTTTCAGTGGAATCTAAACCGTTTGTAGCCCGGGGTTTGTTATCGTCACCTTTCTTCTTTGGTTGTTTTTCTTCACAAATTGCAACGCGTCGAAGAAAACACGCCCAATCGTGATTCTGTCTATTACGATCGGTCAATCAACCGTTTTACTCACGGTCTCTAAAAATCTTCTATATATTGCGTATCTGCACAGAGTGATTCCACATGATCTGCAGAATACTTCTTCTGGAATTGACTTCATTCACAATAGTAGCATAGATACCACAAATTCAGGTGGTACTCACCGACTTTTGGTTTACTCTTGCAGGCTTTACCTGGGCATAGTAGAGAGATGCAATATTCTGCCAGCCGATTGCATAACATTTCAAATATTAAACGGTTTCGTTTTCTGTTCGGTGGTGGGGCAAAAGAGTTCAAATGTTTATGCGGTCCTTCAGAAACGTCCCGCTTTAATCGGAAAAGACCTTACGTTGCGTGCTCCAGTTACATGTGACTTGTACTAATGTTCTTGGTTCATGGATCGATCGAACAAAAAGATTTCCATGTTTCACGTACAAGTACAGGTGCATCGCGTTTATGAAATCTAAACCACGCTGATGTATGCTATATGTGTGTATGCATGAATTTAGTGTGACCGCACTGGTTAGTCATGACCCAGGAGCTGCAAAACAATGATCAGTGAAGTGAACGAGGAAGACTTGATCAAGCAGGAACTCACATAAATCAATGAAAACAAAAGTATGCTGAGTAACAAAAACTGTAAGATCACACCAATCACAGTTGATGGAAAGACAATAGACAGTTACAAATACCTAGGTAACAAGGTATCTCTAGAAAACAGCAGGAGAAACAAACTGACGAATTCAGCGACTTTGCGACCGATGCAATTTCATCTTACATCAGGAACTGGCCCTTGTACTGACAGTGAGAGGCGACTAGTAACTCTATGAAGTGCTCGGTTTCCCATGGTGTGAGAAATAGGTTGAAAGGGAGCCCCTTCTCTTCAGAGATGGTGTTCTATCCTCTGCCTGATAGCTTCTTTGATGCCTTCTTTTGTTTATCTCTTATAGTGGATTTATTGCGTTTTGCAATCAATGTATGTCCAGAGTTCGATGTGAGATTTTACAAGAATTTGGCTTCGTTGGTCTACGATGATGTTGAAGAAGTCGGAGCTGGCTTTTAAAGATTGTTTTTTCTCGCCGGCGAAGACTTCCCACAATAATCCTTAATTTTATACATTGAAAGTCAGTCCATACTACATAATCAAGAGAGCTTTCATTTCTTTGAGATTTATCCTTAAAACCAACCTGCCGCGAAGGGTTTTGCTTGGTTTTGAAGGATGTTCTTTCAGCGTAACAGTTAGAGCGACAAGGGGTTAGGAGTTAACATGTTACATATACCTACCCCTTTTGGAATGATGTAGATTTCCCAAAAGAGGGAATGCACTGGCGGCGCCAGATGGGGGGCATTATTTTGCCCCATTTTTTTTATTCCCCCAGTTTGCCCCCCCCCCCCGCCAGAAGAAACTTGAAAGGTTTTTGGCCAAAAATTCAGCGATTTGGGGGCTAACAAAATTCATGGGTTATAGCGGTTTGGGGCCAAACTTTAATTTAAAATTTCAAATTTTGGGAAGTTTTTCCACCTAAATTTCACTCTCCCCCCTAAATTGCACTTTCCCCCCGGTTGCTCACACGAAAAAGGAGTATGGTGCCGCCACTGGCGATATGTGATTTTGGGCTATTGGTCAAGAACTTCCAATAGGGTTCGAGCCATCACTGAAGTGGCAGATGATTTGTGATTAGAATCACGAGGGTGGCATGAGTTTCCACCATGTGATGGCTGCCTCTAGGATATCTTTCAATGACAACCCTAATCTGTGGGAAGCAGATGTAGCTGTTCCTCTGGTTGAATGGGCCTTGAACGGTATCAGTATCCACTCCCGCCATCATAACATATCAAGTTCCACCTACGCTAGTTTGTGGACGATGCCACCTTTATTGTGGGCTAATATGGACTGATTAGCAGTTGAGTTTCGAACTCCGTAGTAACTTGGTCGCTTCAGACAGACTTGCATTGTTTGATTGGACATAGCTTTTTCTCTTCAAAATGCTTCAATTTCCACGTCTTGGGAATAAACCCTGGCATGCTTTGTTTCAGGAGAGATGATGGGCAGAATTTTAAACGTTGGTAGATACTACTAAATTTCTGATCTATAGTGAGCCAAAGATGATACTTTTTGGCCGTTGACCAAGGCAAAAAGTAAACTTTCTTTTAACTGGTCAGGAGATTTTTTAGGATCAACTGACTCCCATGGAGGAAGCTGTCTCACAATATCTAAGCACTGGTTCGACTTCCCATTGTGTAGTGAAATCTGGTCTGGGGGGTTCTGTTGAGAAATCCTTCGTCAGGCGTTCTGGGTGTCCTATGAGTATTATTCATAGGATCATGGTATGCAATTGCTGACCTATACACACCCCAAGTTCTGTAACGTTCTCTTTTCCCGGGTACATGATATGCCGACAGTGTTATCTTTCCTTGCTCATACAGACAACATTTCCACAGCTGAATTGCTATTTGCAACAGTTTTGTACGTGGCCTTCTTTGTGTTTGACCCCGTAGCCGATTGGCTTAGTGTTTGTCTGGACGTATCATGATATGCACTATTTAATCTCCTGGACAAAAGCTCTGGAGCGCTAGAAAACACTGTATTAGCTCCAGATAGTTGATGTGGAAGGATGCTTCCTCTGGAGTCCACGGCCACCCTGTCTGACCTCCTAACGAAAATGCGCCCCCAACCTTGAGTTGATGCATGTATATCGTTAAATGGGGGCAAAGGAAGATTCTCGGCTTCCCATGGAATAGGTGCACCGCAATTGCAGTTTCACTTCGAGACGTCTGGATCTTCCTGGACTGACTGGAATAGATATGATTGTAAAGCCCTGTAGAACAGTGGAGCAGGCACCAAGGTCTCTGATATGGGTGTCATTTTACCCAGAATATTCGCTAACTCGTTTTGATGTCCATTTCGGCTCTAGGTAGTGATCGGGTCTATCTTGATGCTCATGATTCTGTCGTCCGGCTAAGCTGATGATCATTTTGGACTGTTTATAATGTGGCCTAAAAATTCTCAATTTTTGAGCAGGATTAGAGTTGGGACTTTTCCTTGTTCACTATTAGTTCTATAGGTGCTTGGGGAAAATTCCAGAATATAATCCCTCTGATGTATGCATTTTGTATGGATCAGATCGTCCAGATAAATCACTAATCTCATTGAGTTCCGCCTCAAATGCGGACCACTACTGCTTTCATTAGCGGTGGTAAGACTCTTGGTGCTGTCGTTAACCCGAGGGGGGTAGCACATGGAACAAGCGTTTTATCCCCAGTAAAAAATGAAGAAATTTCCTGTGTTTGTGAATATTTGGATCATGAAATATGCATGTTTGAGATTATCGTGATCACGAAGTGCCTTTTTGATTAGAACGGGTTTTACTTTTACTTGTGGATAGAGTCCATTTTGAAGGTTCTTGATTTAATGAAAAGATTCAGCGTTATAAAGCGTTAAATTTTTAATTCTTCACGTTTTGTTTTCCCTTTGTTTATTGCCTTTGTTCTCAAAATCACGTTTGACTTGAAATATAACTTTTTTACAGCCAACGTGGTAAACGTCATGAAAAGTTTGTATGATGCCATAGGCTACAACGTGAAAATTTTGGTCAGATGGATGTAATATCGTTTTAATTTTTTAATCTTCATTATGTCTTAAAACAAGTAAAAAACCAAAACAAAACGTTGAAGCTGCGATTTTACGCCGTTATTTACGTTTCCCTGCATAAACAAATGGTTTCATATTTTCACGGCTCCAGTTATTTTACGTTCTGCCCCGTGGAGTCCCAGCTGCCAGTCAAATCCCGGTTTTTTACAGCGTTATTTTTAACAGTTGTAGTGTCGCCAGAATCTAATCCTGCCTGCGTTAGTTGGCTTGCTGATATGATTCACAGTATGTCTATTTTTGAAAGATGGTGTGCCATGTTGTAGCTTCTCTTTGTCAGAAAGCTTCAGCATGTTCAGAGCGAACATTTTTGAGGTTTGCTGTATGAATTGCAACTGCAAATCTTGTGTCACTGTTAACTTCGCTATAGTGACTGTCTATGGACCCATGATACTTCTTTCTATGGCTTTTTTGGCCATGTCTATCCTGGTGAGACCAAGATATTTGCTTGGACTTGAAAAAATTTCTTTGACTTTGCCCTTGATTTGACAATTAGAACTCTTTGGCCGGGCCGAATTTCTTAACTACCGTTGGCGGCAATTGTACATTTTTTCCTCTTCGCCTTTGAGCGTCTATGTTCTATGGACTGGTTCAATTCAATGGCTCTAAGTAGTGGCCCCCCATCGCAGCCCTTAGTAGGTCCTCCTGAATACTCCACATGGAGTTATCCATCTTCCATGCGCCGTTTGATTTTTCATGGGAGCTCTCATTATTTGGGAATATCTGGGGCATTGAAAAAAGGTTGGACAAAAGACAATTCTTCTTTCTTTGTTTGCCTCCAGATGTGAGTTCTCTGTTTTCCACCAGGCCAAAACCTTTTGGTATACGCAGCCTCTTTCACTTCTCCCGATGATTGGTGAGATCCTCACTTATCCTTGATCTTGTGCAGATCCATATCATTTCAGCGCGTCCTTATCCCAAGTTGGCTCTTGGGATCGGCTTGTCCTACGTTTAGAGATTGAGCTCCTTCACTTTAATAAGAGTATTCATTAGATGCTTTGACATGTTTATTCCGAACAAGATTGAGAACCAGAGTATGAGCTCTCTGAACTACCACAGTAACGAGATGACCTCTGTTTCCTTTGTCTCGGTCTGGAGCGGGACGAGGAACGAGATATGGACCTTACTTTCTGAATGCCCCTTCTAGCATAGCCCTTCTAGATAGCCTTAAAATTAAAGGTTCTCAAATTTGTTTATTTCTGAATACCGTAAGCATGGTCATTTGAGATTCTGAAGAACCGGATACCATTGGTGAAGCTGAATGAACAGTTGAACCCAGTGCAAATGTTTCAATGTCTGACCTGTTGGTACTTCGAAATAGTACAGGAGGGGGTAGCGAATCATCATAAGTTCTAACATAGGTCCAGTCTTGACTGGTAAATCAAAGCCTGGATTCTATGGATCTTTATTTCATATAGATCTCTAACCTTGTGGAGAAAAGGGGTTGATAAGTCAAAGTTTGGTCACGGCTAGCATAAGGCATGCATGACGCTCATTTATGTTATCACGGCTCAATGTTTGTTGAAGGCGTGATAAATCTGGGTCTCTTCTAGAAACACGGCTCAAAGAATTGAAGGCGTGGTGTCTGCATCTGTGGTAGGGGTCACAGCTCAAAGAGTAAGCGTGAATCCTCTTGCAACCCGTCGAACTTGAGCTAACTCGATTCCACCTTTTTGAAGGTTTCTCTGACAAATCACGTTTTTCATCATTATTACGATTAGGAGAAACTACAACCTAGATTTTTCACCTATTCAACCAACCTTGTTCTTATCGGACATAGTGTAGCTTACATAATACCTATAAATACACAAACTACTCTATTGCATCAAAGGCATTTCTTTTGATCAAAATCTACCACAAAATTTACCTGAAAATTTCCATTAACTCGCCATTGCAGTAAACAGAAAATTCAAGGGTTATGAGTGTTAGTCAGAGTTTTCAGACCTTTTTTTAGAAAACGGGTGTTTTGTCGCCTGGCAGGAGCATAACGCATAGTTGATTACCCACACCAAGCTTACGGGATTATTATAACTTAATTACTTACAATCAGTTATCCCCCTACAGAGAAATAGAAATACACCGGACTGTTCTTTCTTGCTGGATTCCTTGCCTCAAAAAGAATGGGTATGGACACCAAAATCATGCTAATAGCCATGCTTTGTTTCTCCCCCCCCATTGATTAAGCCTTTCAGTAGTTATACATTTCTTTAGTTCCTCATTGATTAAGCCTTTTCACTGGGTAACTAAAAGAACTTCTTTAAATTCTTAAATTGAGAGTTTGTGACACATATATATGTTGCTGGATGCTCTGGTTATTTTCCAACCATTTTGAGAGCGTTGTGGGCTATCACGACCATGATGACAGTAAATGTGTGACCTTGAAGAAATATCTTGTTAATGTACCATACTATGGCCAGTCAACTCATTAACCGCATGTTCCTGCTAAGTTATACAATAAGTTTTCTTTGCATTCACTATCTAACTCACTCGGACGAGAACGAATTCCTGTTTTGATGCATCAGTACCAATACCGAAGTAGTCTTCCAACCTGTTAAATGCTTTTGCTACATTAGATGTATTGTAACCTATTGTAACCTGCTCATCCTAGAAAATGATCTAACATCTTCTTGGTTAATTGGGGGTTTGATGAAACTGTTTGACTAATCCTAAGTTGTCTGTCTTGGCTTTATCTGACTATTTCGGGTCTATTTCCGATTGCATGACCCAGACAGGATACTTCATTATGACTATTATTTGAATATGTGCACTTTTTTCAGAACGGTTTGGTTGGCTGTCTTTCATACTTGATCTACTATCCCTGAAACGTTGCCTTGAATTCGTCATGCTAAAAGACATTTTTTTTTGTCTCCCATACCCACCACAACCATAGCATAATACATTGTATGTATTTAATTGTACGTTATCACAACATTTTTGTTATTCCCAATATAAACTTCATTAGAATTGTCTTGAAAACTGTCCAGGTTTCTGCGCGTAACCACCCGCTTTATTCGCATTCGCACGTCTACCTTCTATAGAACGACATGACGGTGTAGGCATACTATGCACCAAAAGGTGTAATAAGAGCTCATTTTGCTTTCGACGCGGAGGAGGGGGGGGGGGGGGTACAACTTATTTCCCCCCTGCCCCATCAACCATTTCTCAGTCTTACGCCACTAGATAATCATAGGCTCTGTTTGGATCCTTATACATATTTTTAGGCATGTTGTCAATGTCCGGGTCGGGACATCTGAACTGCCTTGAATGTTTTGAATACTTTTTAAATTTCCTTCCTTTTTTTATTTCCTATTTAGTCATTTTTAACGCTTATTCCGTTGTCATCTTGGAGGCCGGACTATGGATGAGGGCGCCGGCGTTATATGTCTACTTTTACACCGACCATATGCCCGGATCTTCATAATTGATTATACCACAATATCCAACGGTATGGAGATAAGATCTTTGACGATTGCCATATGGCCCCTATCTGAAACGGAGTCAATACTAACAAAGCATATTTGCCAATATGATTTTCTAATTGTTAAGGTCCTAGGAAATGCAAATAGAATTGATGTGGTTTGTGTCAAGTCTACAAGAGGGACCAGGAAGCATTCAATTTTTGGGTTGGTGTTACACACTTATGACCTATCGGGGGGGGGGAAGGGGGTGATTTTTCAGAGAGAATAGAAAATTCTCAGTGACTTGTGTGAATCTATTCATGACACTGACTAAAATCAATATTTCACTAATGATTTCACTGGTATTGTAATTCTTTTTTCTGGCCTGTTTATTGAATGGCATACCTATAGCCAGATTATAATTACAATTTTATTATAATTTCTGATGATGTAACTAAACCGTTACAGATATGTCAAAATGTTTGAAAGATTTTGACGGCGACCATATTGGCCGCCATCTTAAATTGTTGAGATGTTGGAACAGCAAATTAACCAGATCTTAGTTCCTACTACACGCATGACAGGTAACAGACATATATCAATACTTCAATTTGCACATTTATGACATTTTACAGGCAAACTGTCTGTGGGTACTACACTGCTATGCGTTTCACATGCTTATATACATTGGGAAGGATTTTACTTGGAGGTCCATTTTGAATTTAGGATGGCTGTCCTAAACCAATGATCCAATGTTTTTATCAAATGCCTTACTGCATTCCTCGACCGTGGAAACTGGAATATAAACACCGGATCTGCCTCTATTAGTCTCACAAACCAGGATATGGGCCAAAGCGACTTTATTTGGCGGCCATTGAATTTTAATATGCCGATGTTATCTTATTGAATTCCTTACTCTTAAAATGTGGGTATAGACACCGGAATCATGCTTCTCCTATTCTTAGAAACTGCTATTTTGATTCGCAATATGCCACCATAGGGAAGTTTAAAAAAATGCCAACATTGATTTTCTTATTCAGTGAACTATGAGCTTTCAGAAGTTTTCCTACTCTTAACAAAAAGCCAATGAAGTTACATTAAGGAATTTGACTATATTGCCTATCTAAAAGAAATGGTAAGAATCTAGCTGTCCAAGTATCAATGTACCTGAACTTTCAAAAAATTGCCAGTAGTTTTGATCTGCAAAGAAGTAGATCAGAGCAGTATTACTACCAGGGATTTGTACTTATTTGCACCCCATGAGCTTAAAAGCTGTAGGGTGTTGTTGCCTTTGAATCCAAAGGACTAGTTTTTTGAGGTTTTTGTGTCGTCGCAGGACCTAGAACTTCGTTGTCTTGACTGCTGATGCAAATATTGTTTTGTCACGAGTGCTCCAAAAAGGAATGATTTTGAAAACGACTTCCCATGATTTTTATCGCTGGAACTTTGCCACAGCAGATGGAGTCTTCGCTCTGAGGACATAATCGTTGTTGAACTTTTAATCTGGAACATAATCTCACATATGCCTTATTAATTTTATTCCTAAGGATATTCTTGAGTGTTTTGATTATTATCACAAGCATGTAATTGTGTTGTGGACATTCCAACTTCTTGAATCGATCGTTTTAATCAAATAAAAAATAACATAAATTGTGTGTTATTATATAAACTTCAGATCATTTGTCCACAGTGTTCAATTTGTTTTTGTTTAAAGTGTATTTCTGACCTAGGGCATGCGTATTGATCGCCGTAACACCTATTGCTAATGGTGTGGAGGCCATACTATAGGTATTACAGTGATTCACCCTAAAAGAGTAAAAATATTCGAATTTACAGGATTAGTCTAAAAATAAAGGATAAGTCTTTAGTCGTGTAAGTATTTTCTTCCAATGCAAATGTCACAAAAGGAAGAAACATCACTGTTCAAGATCTGACTTCCGGTCAATTACGTGTTGTATAAAAGTGTCCGTACGGACAGTAGTGACTAAAATATCCGATTTTGTCTTTATTAGGTTGCTTTCAGCCTTATTAGGGTATATTAGGATAGCTATACTTGTTACAGACATGCAAAAATCTGATTTCGGATTATTTTTTCGATTTTCTGATTTAGCAAATCACTGATAGTACCTTTAAGTAACATGTGATGCCAACATTACACCGCAAGTCACTTTGGGTTGGCCAGGGAAGGTGGTCCCATCTTCCCTGGGTTGGCATACGGGATCCAACTTGATGATGCTTAGCCATTAATTTGAAATATCATTTAAAAGGAAATGTTTTTGAAATTTTAAGGTTAAAGTGTAATTGAATGGGATTCATATCTCTGAACATTGCTGTTTTCTTCCTTTTCTGTCATTTTTTTAGTTGGAAAAGATACCTAATGGAAGTCCTACAGACTTATCCTGCACTTTTACGTTATTCCTACAAATTTTAAATATTTGTTTATCTTTCGGGATAATCACTGATAGTGTCTTTAAGTATTCTGGTTCTTAAAAGTTGCTGAACTGAATTCGCCATGTCAAAAACATAATTAGACACAAAACATCGATGCTTATGTAGCAGTGGCGTAAATTTCTTTTTGACATTGGGGGGATGGGGTTGATGAAAATTTATGAATGCTGAAAAGATCCATTACTAGCACATGTGCGCGCGAAGCGCGATAAAAATGTTGCCATTTAGAAGCTAAAATCATTAAATATAATTGTAATTAGAACAAAATACGCGCGAAGCGCGCTGAAATTTACCATTTTTAAACTATTATGGTAAAATATGAGGTTATCTTGGGTCAAAACACATGAATGGGCATCAACATTGGGGGGATGATCGTATTGACCATCCCCCTCATCAAAATATTGGGGGGATATACCCCCCATCCCCCCGGGATAGACGCCTATGCTTATGTGATCGAACACTTCCGAAAGTTGACCATCAATTCGGAAACATTTCTCAAGATCAATCACCTAATTTTGTAAATGAGATGACATTGCCAGACACACGAAAATACTGGTGGTAGTCGTGTAGAAATGTGCGCTAGTAGTATAAAGAGGCCTGTTAAATCTTTTGAGGACAAGAAACTGACACGAGGAACTTATTAGTTACTAGTCAAGGAGAAAGGCAGAAGATATCGACTGCAAAGTTCAATAAATTTGATAAGTGCAATCAGTAGCGACATATTCATCAATTACACAGAGAATAAAAGGGCCTGAAACTATTTCTCCGTCATTCCGTCCCATTAATGTTTCTCACAGTAAACATTTATCTATAATTTGTTCGCACTTTACGTTGTTTTCACTGTCAAAGCTAGTTTTTGCCGACAAAGTCGTTTGCAATGGGGCTCCAGTGTTACTCTGTCAGCCGCAATCATTGTTACTAAAACAGAATGACATTTCGGATATTAAATACATCTATCATGTCTATCTCGCTTTATAAACACCTCCAGCGAAGAAAGGTGTCTTCTTTAAAGGTCCACATCGTTCTTTCTACAGCGTTTACCTGCCAGCTAACACTCAACACGCGCCATGTAACTATCATCGTATTAGTAATAGTCACTGGCTTTGGGAATTCCGAATAATTGTGATGGGCATATTACTTCATTTACCAAGACTATGCATGTTGTTATGATGCACTTAAACATATGTCAAGAGCAAAATTGCTTCAAAAATTCTCCCGCTTTATTCTTTACCTTTATTCTGTTTAATCTTCCAATTCAATCTTTTCATTCATATCGTTGAATGCTCTTTTAAATTAGGGTTCTTAAAGGAAAAAAAGAAACAAGAAGAAGAAGAACAACAACAACTGCAACAACAACAACAACAACATCAACAACGACAACAACAACAACAAACATATGGGGTTACCGTGTTATACGAATTCAAAATCTCCACGGATGTATGTGTGGACGTATGTGTGTGGACGTATGTACTAACGTGCGTATGTATGTACGTATATATTATGGCGTTTGTAAGTATGTGTATGTGTTTTGTAATGATGCGTGTATACAGATGTGTACGTATGTGTATGATATATGTGTCCGGGCATGTTTGCGCAGATGTTTTTCATACAAGCATAAAAAGGGAGAGTGTAAAGAAATCTGTGGACAAAAATAAAATGTCCATTGTAAAAATGGAATCTGAGAATCGTCTACTACTTATTTGGGTGCTCATGATGTAATATAAATTTTAAAATAATTATTTAGTGTTATTGAAGAAATATGATACTAAAAGGGAAATATGTCGAGTGCGCCTATCATTTCTGTAAATAACAAATCATAAAGTAAAATTGAAATATCTTTAAATTCAATGCATTTTTGTTTTTACAGGAATAGCTACTAAAACATTGGGCGTAATCAGAAAATCGCTTTGTTGGCATTGAATGTAGGGCTTTGTGCAGTTTGACACTCAAATGAGAAGGATTGGAATTGAGGCGGTGTATCCTTTTCCGTGCTTCATTCATTAAGCCGGAATTTGTTTTCTTTTCACTCAAATTTGGTTTTTACATTATTGACATACAGGTTTGGAGGTACCGACTTCTAATTTTGGCCTTAACAGTCTATTACTACAGTCTAGTTTCGTTCCTGTCTTGTAGGAAATGTTTCACTGTTATAAAACTTGCAAGACGACTTTGGCGTGTCTCGACATTAAAACACTACACACAACACAGAAGAGTGGAAATGATTCTGACACATTCCATTATCACAGTATGTAAAATATAATATCGGCAGGGAATTTTCGCTACATGCCCTAAAAGAAACCCGGCGTTTTATTTGTCAGTGTGCAAGTTCTTAATTTTACAGGATCTCTCATATACCGTCTTTTTGTTATAAACATACCGTCCTTGATGTCAAAGTTTTGGAAATTTTGAATCCCTTCTCTTTTGGGGAAATGTACGAATAATCATGATAATGCGGTGTTTGTGTCAAAGTCTCACTTTTTTGGAAGGGTGGCTATTTCTAAGGATGGTGGGCTCAGTCCATCTACGATTTTCACGGAACATATATTTTTTTAATAGAACTAGTAATAATAAAATTACAAGAACGGAAATGGTCACATTCTATACATAAATATGTTTTATGTGTCCTTTTCTCCCTTAATTACGTTAGTCCAGTTGCGATTTTTGATGCATAAAACGTTTGTTTCAATGGGATGGAATTTGACCACCAAATAAACGATGCTAGAACAATCTTATTCCGTGAACTTTTCACTACTTTGGTTATTCCTATTGAATGCGTAGTGCACGATTTGGTACTATAATGCATTATATAATGCTTAGGGTTTATGTGTGCATTTGTTAAAAATTTGAACGCACCAATTTCCTTTTTTATTTGCAACGAACATTAAGCCTTTTTTTTGGCAATTCTTTCCACATTTTTAGAGAGTTTTCTATTGACCAGTATGTATTTTGGTGGTGATTCACGGTTGTTCAGGGTACCCACTTGGCAAAATTGCTCTTATTTGGCTGTCCTTCAACACAATATCCAAAGGTCTTCTACTGTGTTAATTTTATTCAGAACACTTTAACTGTCATTTTACCCGGCCTGACATTCTGAAAATGACTTGGTGTTTTCAGCAATAATATCAATTACTAAAACAGGTCTCAATTTGAAAATAAAAGGAGTAAATTCATACTTGCCTGTGTTAACACGTGTTATATGTGGATTAATATTTGTGAACAAAATATTACAACACAACATATCGATTTGAAATTTTGGAAAATTTTACTTTTTTTAAAAAAAAACAGAACAAATATTAAATTGACAGTAACACGTTTTCCGACCACAGCAAATAAACAATGTATCACTTTTTTCAAGTTCCAGGTAATTTTAATATTGACATTTTTCAACATGGAAAAATAATAGTATCATAATAATAATAATAGTAATCCAAATTTATATTGCTATAACGCGCTTTTTAGAAAACGTTTTGCCCATTACATTACGATGTCATAATAATAATAATAAAATCATAACAATTTTATATAAGCGCTTTATTCACTGTAAACAGTCTCCATGCGCTGTTGCCTATTATTATTACGCCCGCCATTAGGAACTCGTGAATCATTTCGTTCAATGCTTGGTGGCTGCGGCCAAGGCGCACATCCCTATGATTGTAAATATTCCCCCCTAACTTGACAGTCCCCAGATTTCGATTTTGTCGGCGAGGCATTAAGAGATTAAGTATCTTGCCCAGTGACACAACACGTTAGCCTCGGCTGGGGCTCGAACTCAGGCCCATCATTAGAATAGTCAAATAATAGGAGGTATAGTGTTCTCCTCACAAATGCAGTTCTTCAAATACAAGTTTTGCAACTGGTTGTCTCATGAATTTATAGTGACAAAAATTACCTTAATAAACTCATGTCAATGTGTAATTTAAGTACTTTTTTCACTGAGAAATTCCTGTTACAACCAGTGCAAAAATGTATGGAAGAAATTCAATTGTTGGAAGAACACTATACCTCCTCTTAGTCAGAATCATGTCGCTTCATTTAGGATGCTGCCATGCCAATCAGCGCATTGCCCTATCAGCACATATTGTGGTATGTCCCCTAACAGCTCATCATGAACTCATAAAAACCATTTTAACCTAAAACATTAAGCGCCGTCACCTTCGTAATGCCAGCTGGAGAATTTGAAGACTAGAATGTATATGTACCAATAAAATCAGTAACACCAGAATCTCTGGAAATTTTGAGTTGAACGAAGTTTATGTTAAACACCCTTGCCTAGGACCAGAAAATTTGAGGGCTTCATTTTTTACTGCACATTATGGACAGGTGAGAAAAAATTTAGCCACGACAAATTAATTTAATAATTTGTTAAAAAGTAAGACGATAAACCACCGAGATCAGACCATGATTGACATGATTAAAAAGAATGGCAACGCAGTAATATTCACTATGAAGCCAGCATTTTGTACAATCAATCGAGAACTTAGAAACTATCGACCGACATTCCAATTTTACACCGACATTATAAGTTTTTATCGCTTCTATTCCAA
Organism: Ophioderma brevispina; assembly: GCA_023653785.1. Taxonomy (NCBI): domain Eukaryota; kingdom Metazoa; phylum Echinodermata; class Ophiuroidea; order Amphilepidida; family Ophiodermatidae; genus Ophioderma; species Ophioderma brevispina. The sequence goes on along the minus strand of JAMKCH010065313.1, from coordinate 100,980 downwards.
GGTTTTTTGATTCGATGATTCCAATTTTAGATGCAATATTCTACTTCTGACTTGAAGAGTTTCATTTGGAAAGTAGATTATCGGATTATACACACTAACATTTAGATGGCCTTATCTCAAAGTTTGAAATAGATTAATCGCTGTTTTACAATTTTTAATTTTTTTTTATACAGGCTGTCCCGAATGAACATGGTACCTATATATCATTGGCCCAAATATTTTTATTTTTTACTATAAATTCAAGACGTTTGGTTACTTCGTTTAATAGTACACTTTGGTATATTTTTTAACCTTTCATGAGGAATTTTTGATCATGAAAATGACTAATCGACTGAAAATGCACTCAGTGTGCTAGAAATAGCTGACGTCATCTTTGGCAAAGTGACAATACTGCATGGTGTGTACGAAACCCATTCTTATGCAAAACCTTTTTGCACAACCCGTTTACCCCTTCGGGAATTTGTTATAACCATTGATTACCGAAATCTCATTTGATTGATATGATAATAATTAATTAGAATTTCTCTCTCTGTGGTGCCTTTGTAGCAGCATTAAAAAAAGTAACTTCTAACTTTCTCGCCGTTTTGGACATCGCATAAGATGCTAATAATCATTTTGGGAGAGTCTGTATTGACAGACGTTGTCTAGATCATCCTAGTGTAAAAACATATTCTATTAAATAAAAAAATGGATGCCGAACGCGTAATAAAATGTTCAAAAGACACGAGTGCGAAATTAATTTGATAACGTTAAAAGGCCTACGCTGAAGGAAGAATGTGATGCGTGAATAGAGTTACAATGGACTATTTAGAATGTTAACAACAATGGTCGCCCATGCAAATGGCCCAGAAGTACGGCTTACACATTAGCTATCCATTATAACTGCTGTAAAGACGTGACCACTCATCCGTGGTCCATGTCCTTGAAAAACACAACCTCCAAGGGTAGACAAGACCACTTACGATCTTGTCTCCCTTCCCTCAGCAAGGTTTCATTACTAAATGGGTCCTAATGATAATAGTGGAAGTCTGATAACATTATTAAAGGAGTGTGGCTACCTGACACTACCTTTGAGACGAGTCTTTCGAATTTTCCCGCTATGAATATATGAATGTCAAGGCATTGATGCTAATGTTGTCTAACACTAGAAATGATGATCCTCACGGATTTCATGAAGATCTTCGATATGGTGGATACCAACTCATGACCGAACTTATTCAAATGGGGAGTTCGGGGTTGTGTGAGATTTTTTATATTTAACGCTATTCAGTATAAACACATGCAGAACCTATAAGTTCTTGCAAAGGTGGGCTTGCCACAAGGTTACCAAAGTAGGCCCCATTAGATTTCATGCATCATAGATGATGCAGCGAGAAATATTGGAAAAACTATCTGCATCTAAACAAATTGCTCGTAAAGGTGTCAATAAAGAACATGGGGTGAACAATATCTAGTGAGGTGGGGGGTGAACAATATCTGCTGAGTGGAATAGTCGGAAATATGTGGGAGACGACCTAGAGAATCGTTCTCAACCTGCAGCCGTCCTAAGTCGCAAGAATGTATCGTAGATGATTTAAAAAAATTGACGGTTGATAAGAAATTTTGATTCCCTATCCCTCCAAGTGCCAGCCTTCAGAACGTAATGGTTCAAATTATTCTAACCCCGATTGACTTTTGAAATTAATGACTGTGCACTTGAATTAGTCAAGTAATTAATCAATTCTTGGTATCTGGAATCAAGTGCCGAAAGTGGGGAAAATATTTTCTGAAATCACCAAACAAAACCCGCAGCCTGCCTGTGCTCCGCCTGGTGCAACGCTTTTAGTTTTTAATGATTTTATTTTGACTTTGTTGGTTACACTTACACGGACAATGGAACACCTCTTGTCTGCCCACGCTGGATCAACAATGCACAAACAGGACCTTGCGGAATTCAGTGCAGCAACCAGACGTTGTACCCCCCTCTGGCTGGATCATTTTGAGAACCACAAGTGTTGGACACGATAAGAAGAAGAAGCACTTTACACTGGACTAGCTGGAGAGTTAATTCAAAATACAGTGACACATACGAGCAGCTTACAAGAAGGACAATCCAGAGAGTCCTCTTAAAGGACTCTGATGCTTTACAGGCATGTCATGGTGGCTTGAGTATCTACCTTTGCTAGGAGAAAAGGAACCATTGTCTTTTGAGTTTGCCGAGACTCGCAAAACTACAGTATCATATCTCCCGGATCATTTGAGACCGTGTTTTGCAATTTTCTCAATTATTCAGCTAATCTTCCACAGCTGTGTATCAAACTCATTACTAAATACATCTTTTAACTAGCCCAGTTCTTCCTGAGCATACCTTGCCGTCATTTAATTTTTTTTAAAGTTTTATCTTTTTGGGCATTGATCGCTTACAATTTCTATTTTGCCAATTTGACCTGTTGAAGTGCAAAATTTGATTTTTAGCATTGGCTATTTTCATGATATATGTTTTTTAATTTGTATTTTAAATGGTTTGTTTTATACTGAAATGTTCTTGTAATAACCACTGGATTTCAAATAAACAATACAACAACATTTAGAACATCCATAATCAAACACATTTAGAACAGCAAGTGTAAATTATAGAACAACATGCGTGTTCTAAATGCTAATTTTAACACTATCGGCTTTTTTGCAGTAGTTTAAGCGTCGGTATTAGACGAGAAAAGACCTTTTTATTTTCTTCGAGGCTTAGTATTTTTATCTTTCTCTAGCGGTTCTAACATGAAAGCACAGAAATATTTCAAACAAAACGTATCAATTTTTAAATTATAATGAAGAGTTTCTTCTACAGTGACCACTATCATGTCTTCAAATGGCGTCCTTGTGTTTACAGAAGTATAAGAGATATGTGTGTCAATTCGTACACCTGTAGTGAAGAACCCGTGTTGAGTCAAGACCGGGGCGTGAATTCTCTCGTCCTAACCTGATCCAAAAATTAGTCTTATAATAAACCCAACGGCAAGGACCCTTTTGGAAAGTCTTATCGCCACGAAATAATGTTTAAAAGTTAAATAATAAATCAACACTGGCTTTTCACTAAACCCCATTTCATTCATCAAGATCACGGCGCTGTTGCCTATATTATTATTACGCTGCCATCAGGAAATCGTCAAAGCTACCGCTTTCACCTATGGTCGCAGCCGTGCAAGCCACAATCCTATCAGCACTTAATTGTAACATTCCCCCTAACAGCTAACCGAATAATCCTTCTTGGGTCGAGGAGGCAAGTGAGGTAAAGATTCTTTTGCCCAAGTGCACAACCCCAATTGACCGCAGGGTCTCGACCCGTAACATTTAGATCATGAGTCGGCAGTCATACCCACTTGACCACATTTGCCCTCAAAGTTTGGGGTTTCACAGGCAGCATCCCGTACGGCACCGGGAATGCCATATTCTTTTAAACCCCCATTTCTAATCGAAGGCTGAAATCAGCATTTCAGTGTCAACGCTTAAAAAAAGAAAAAAAAGTGGCTCAACATCTTCTCGATCTCGTTACATTCCCTTTCCTCTCTCTGTCTGTACACCTCTTTAAATATTTCTATGTCCCCTCTCTCCTCTCTCCTTCGCCGCTCATTTTCTGTGATTTTCCATTTGCGATGAGTTGATGCGTGTCATCCATTCACACATATATTGTCAATCACTATTGTAGGCAACCACTTGGCCATCTACAACATATATCATCCTGTCGGCTTCACAGCATCACTGTTAAACATGTCAAAAGTGCATATGCAGACCTGCCATCACATCAACATTACTGCATGCCGCCTGCCATCTACAATGTGATCCGAGCAAAAATGTTTTTGGTACAGTAACATCCTCCGCCTCCGGCTTAATTTTCCTCCTCAATAGTGCGTGATAAATATCTGTTTATAGAATTTAAGTAAGGTTCACATCTTACGTGGCCATTGTAAAAGTTTTGTTTAATATTATTGGTATACTATCATGACGTACAATCCCATTCAAATAAAATAAAGCATTAGAAAAAGTACACTAACAAATAACCACCAAAATTTGTATAATACTGCAGCATGTAAAAAGTACTTACAAGCCATACTTGGATGAAAACACCTAAAAACACAAACCATTTTGAAGCGACAAAACCAGGATAGCCTGCCAACAAACACAGAAGGAAGCTTATTTCCAACGGGGTCCCCTAATAAATAAAGCAAAGGTTGTGTGGAGTGAAGTGCGGGATTCCCCTTAAAAATTACTATAAAATGGGAAGAAAAAGAAAAGCATTGGAGGGGGCTAAAAAACTGTAAACTCAGCAATTTCTTGCTCAGAGTATTATAGGAGATGGTTATTTTCACATTCCTTTTAAAAGGCAGCTTGGTGGGACTGGTCCTTGATGTTTGGGTCAGTGCATTCCACTCCAGAATGGCATGTAAAAAATTGATGTTGACGCAATACCGGTTACTCTGTAACAAAAAAGTTAAATCACTTGATCTGGTTTCTGTGAGAATGAATATTTAATGATCTTGTGAAGTTCTAACAGAGGTAAGAAGCACCCTGAGAATGGTAATGTTGAAGACATGGTGGAGCGTTACTGATTAAAGGTGCATTTGCGTGATTCCATCACCTGTTTTCAATTCATGTTCACCTATATATCCTGAAAAAGCTTATTTCAAAGTTGAGTTGGTACCGTCTCGCTGGTTTTTGTGTTTAGGCAAGTCGGGGGAGACGAGGTTGTGGATCCCGAATACCCTTTACAAAACTCTGTCACAGAGATATTGAAACTTTAGAAATTGACTCCACTTGACCAATTAATCATGATTCTTGCGGACAATTCAAAACAAAAGCGCGCAACCTTGTTTTGGGTTTTGGATTTGCAATTTCTTCTTATATTTCTGACTGATATTGCCAACAAGATGCAGCACTATTCAGTGTGACATTACTGCAAAGCAGTGCAGTGCTGAGATTCTGTCGTAAAGTATGATTGAGAACTTTAGCATGTCTATAAAGAAATTTAGGAGCGCGACAAAACCTTTTTGATGAGCGGAGTTGGTCATAATATCACCTGACAGAGTGTTGTCATTAGTAACTCCAAGATACTTGATATTATCCTGATAATTATCACCTGGTTGTTATAAACAACTGAAAAAATCAGAAACTTGCTAACTATTAGCTTTGTGTTGAAAGGATATTCTGTTTTAGTATATTACCGACATGTGGAGACTTAACTTATTGTCATCAGCCACTTATTGCATGAATGGAGATCAGAGCTAAGCAAGCAGAAACAACTCTGGTGTCCCTTGTCACAAGCTATAATGACGCTGTCATCAGCATAAGCACAAGCTAGTTTGCACCTATAACATAGTCAATATGCTGTTCGCGCAATAGTCATGCCGATGGTGAAAGTATTGTCATCTTTTGGTTGAAAAGTAACCCAAATTTTGGCACAGAGTAGCTATGAATATGCGTAACAATCTGGTCTAGGGGCCAAATTAATTCCCTTCCAATATGGCCGCCCATTTTCAAATGGCCGCCACCATTATAAAAAGGCATTATGTTATTGCAATATGTGGTTGTAAACTTTTATTATATAGGTCAGATAAGACTTGGTTTAACTTTTAAATCAATTTAAAAAAAAAAAAAAAAAAATTTATAGTTTAATAAAATATTCAAAATGGGCAGTCACACATTGGGGCCTGAATTCAAATCTTGCCGCTTCACAGGAAAAAACTGCTTATTTTGTAGTTCAGTGCAAACTATGGTTTCGTTGATTTTCTAAAACTTTGGGCCCTCACCATATCCAAACCTACATTTTTATTTTTGTTAAATGGCCAATGTACATGATATCAAAATGGCTGCCATATTCAAAATGGCTCCAATAAAATGGCAGCTTCTGTAAATTTGATATGTTTAAAGGTAGTATTGATTTTATGTGTCATGGTAAAGTGATAAGATTTAATCAACTTCTAAAATCATAATTGGTGTCTTGGTATGGTGAAGCCTGTACATTTTTGTCTGGTGTGATCCCAGACATTATGGGTGCCATGTTCAAAATGGCTGCACTATAAATTTAATAATAGCCTTAAATGTACTGTCTGATGATTTCTTTGTCCAGTTGTACCTCACAGGTCCCATTCTAAGCAGGTCATCTTTATGTGCTTCCTTGTGCTGTCAATGTGCATTTCTAAGAATGTTATCATATGCAAAATAGTTGCTAATGCCAACTTTGTTTAGTATTTCATACGGAGTTATTAATTCATGTTTACAATGGATCCAAAATACCAGAAATGGATGTGGTCATGTGGAGGCATTACTGTTTAAAATTACCAAAGTATTGTTGGGATTGTTTTCAATTCATTCATTTACTCATTCATTCTTATTTTGTTAGGCGTCCATTTAGCGGTAGTTTGTTCTGTTAATGGAGATGGTGTAATAATCAGATACTAACAAATCTAACTATCTCTCGTCCATGCACACATGAAGAAGCAGGCTTCTACTTCATGCATCCGATGCTGCTGCCCAAGGATACCAAAGGGTCATCTTGCTACTGTTGGACCCAGACGTGTGTGATTTTGTATCTGTAGCCTTGTTCAGCCAGTCCAACTCACTGAACTCTGGCTAGCATATTGGTAGCCGGAAGGGAATCGCAGATTCACACCAGCATATTGCCTATGCCCAAACCCTAGGACCAGAGAACTCTTTTGTCTCTGCTGCTGTTCACACGCTTCACCGGTTGTACATAGGAACGAACACGGCATGGGAAGCAAGCAAAATCTTCTAGATTTTGTAAAAACCTTGGCAACCCTTGGAAGAACTCCTCCTAAGAAATACCTTGAAATACCTTGATGCCAACCTTGAAAGATTTGTTGTCCTCATGTACACCCAGAACAAGATCCATTGAGTTCATTCCACCTACCTCAGATGCACTGTATCAACATACTCAGACGAGGGCAGCATATCAGGAAGGACATTGCTGGGGACAAGCATTGCTGCGAGCTCCAGAGCTACCAGATCCAGCTGACTGGGGTCGGAAAATTGCAGCTTCACAGTCATGTATGGACAATCTTGCCAAAGGCATCAAAAGCAATCAAAAACTGTAATGTAAATAGAATGTTTATTTGTAGGATACAATGGTCTGGCTGCTTCACTGAAAATCTGCCAAGGTCCTTGTATGTGCATTGTTGCACCAACATTAGGGGCGGACACTGAATTTCTGGCAGTTCCTTGTGTGTGCATTGTTGCGCCACATTGGGCATAGATGTTCCATTGTCTGTGGCGCTGTTCTACATTACATGTATGTCCTGATCTGCTTCCAGGTATCCCCACTTATGCAAGGAATCCTTAGATCTCGGATTCTGAATCTTTGAGACATCGCCATTCAGCCCATGAGGAGTCAGCTCCAGCTGGGTCATGCTCATCAAGGTTCAATACAATTAGATGTTACTTGGTTGTAGTCACGTCTTTTCTTTCCACAATGCGACTCTCTTAAACTCCTTTGAGACTGTTTCAAGAGGTTAACTTTGCTTGAGAAACTCTATCTCTGGATTTAAGCCGGCTGGCAGCTAGGTCTCTCCAGACATAGGGTGTTTTCACATTAGAATATTTGGTGCAGTACCCTTGCATGCTCGCTATAACTACACAGATGTTGGTGTAGCAATTCCTGCCTAGGATGTATAAGTTTTCCATTAGTGTTGAACGGAGGCATCCGGTGATAAGGTGGCAGGAGGCATTTAACTTTGGATCAAGCTTCTTGGCATGGATTGACCTTTCCCATACATGGTACGCATACTCAATGCGCATAGGGTAAAGGACAAGTGCCGTCGATCTTATAGGTATGTGGGCGAGCACCCCAATCTTTGCCAATGCGTTTTCTTCAAAATGTTATTGAGTGAACATACTTTACTCTTACTCTCTTTCCTTTTCTGATTTTGGTGTCTTAAAAGGAGAGAGTGCAGGATCCAAGGGTAACTCCTAGGTAGACAGAATATCACATGTCTCTAGGTCTTCCAGACAGTTAATTTAAGCTGACGTTTTGGGCTTCACGGTTGCGTAGATGCAAAGTACATATCTGGTGTCTTGAATGGCTTTTGCACCGGAGCTCAACCAACTGAGCTTTAATTCAGACTGGTTTGGTAGAGTGAGCTATGATATCCTCTATAGGTGTTTAGGTTCGAAAGGTGTCCACTCGCTTTTCTAGCGTGCTAGTAATACGGAGGTCGCCGGTTCGAATCCGGCCAGGCGCACTGTGTTTTTTGGTTTTCAAGGGAACGATTAATAAATATCCCATCCTTGTCTCCCTGTAGAACAGTAGTTTAAAATTTAAAAGAATATAAATTTGTATATCATTCAGGCTATCTCTCACCCCATGAAGCGATGGACACCTTTCTGACCTACCACCTTAATGAATCTATCGCTCCTCTACCAACCCATCTTGATAGCTCAGTTTGGTTAGAGCGCCGTGCTAGTCAATACATTAGGTTGCCAGTTCGAATCCGGCCAGGCGCACCCATTTTTCTTGTTCCCAACACTATGTGTGCGGCTGGCCATCTCCAGGAAAGATTATAAATATCCAATCTTGTCCACCTGGAGAACCAGAGTAGTTAAATTTCATCTTGGCTTGGGTGTAACATGTTTGGGGCTGCTGTGGAGGTTTTGTTGGATACCTTCGACTCGAAGCTTTCGATTGTAGACCATTCTTTCTTTCTGTTATGGTCATATCGGTGGATTCAATTTAATTGGGGTGTGCTGGTTTTGATCCTGTCCTCACACTTCCCTCACCTTTGCAGTTGTTTTTAACTGAGAAAGAGATTATCTTTCAAACATGGTGGAATACCGCTTGATATCATTTAGGTCACATTCCTTGGAAAGCCCTGGTATGTATTCCGTCCGTCCCTCGTGTATGAATCTCCTTGCAGTCTTATTCACTAGTTGGGCAACTTTGTCATAGTGTAATGGAGTTTTGGGAGTAACCGTCTTCACGGTTTCTTATCAAAGGTTCAATCAGTTGTATCCTTGCCAGTCTGTTTTTTTCTGTAGTTAAGTGCCGCTTAAAAGGCACTTTGTGTGGTCTTACGGCAGGCATTGACTTAGAGTTAGTGGAACAGGATTCAAAACACTTGCTACGCAGGTTAGAGATATTTTGCTAACACTATCTATATATATCAGGATTGCAACCTCTTCCAAAGGCACTATAAAATGATAGGGGCAGTTTAGGGTCGTGAAGGTGGATGTATATGTTTACGTCTAACCATTCTCCCACAGCTTGTCCGTCTTTATTGGCTTGCATTGTAGTCGCCCCATTGGGTAACTATGTCTGTTGAAATCGCCAATTAAAGAAATGAGGTTTGGAATTCCGAGATTGAATTGAGGTTGCTTGAAATCTACTGATGGCGGTTTGTAGACCGCTATAACTATGACAGAGCCGAGTTCAATGGTGAGTACTTCGATGTTGTTGTCATTAGACATTGAGGTTGCTTTCTACAACGGGGTCTGTTTTTCACACATAACACTTCCAACTATCGATGTGGTCTCCCGATGGCAGGATTTTCTGGAAAGTATTAAGTAAACCTTTGCTACACATTAAGGGCTACCAAAGTACTTCTGCATAGTCAACGTCATCTTTTGGGTGGTGGCAATTTGGCCATCATTTTGAATTTGCCGTAGAAGGGCCACGTAATAGGATTCGTTGCCCTTGCAATCAGTTTAAACAAATCACAAGGCTTATGAGGCACGGGAAATCAAGCTTTTATTGTGTATCAATGTCCTGTCCTGTGCCCTGTGATATTTTGACTGATTGCTGGTGGCCATTATTAATTTAATTCTCCCCCCACTGGATGTACATTTTACAGGCTTGTATAAACCACAGAGCCCACAATCCCACTCAAATAGGTAATGTTATTTTGAAAAACACATAGGTCAAGTAGCACGTAGGAATCATACAGGCACGTAAGTGACACTTCTAAAGTAGGGCCATTCGAGTTGGTGGCAGCCATCTTGGCCACATTATTTGGAAAGAAGCAATTAACAGACCTTAAGTAGTTTCCTCAAGATTACGTGGATGTGAATTCCTCCCTTGAGGGAGTTATATAAGATTAAGAAAACATTCATTTCTTTGATATCAAAGGATAAGCTTAAGTGACAAATTAGCCGCCATTTTGGATTTTTCGGCCGCATTTTGGATTCAGTCTTCCTGTTGTATCTTAATTTGATGTGAAATCGATCTTTAATGCACATTTTTTCATACACCTTATGGAACATAACAAGATCAAGAAAAACATTCATTCTTATAATCAATGATACGCTTCAATTGGCCGCCATGTTGGATCACTTTTGCATAATCAAACAATAGAATTACAGTGGGAGTGTCTAATTGTTCTAAATGGCAACGAAACACAATCAAATTGAGTAATCTTGGATCATATAATAAAAACATAGAAAGCACGTAAAAACATGTCATTTTAACAGTGGCGGCCTTTTGAATTTGGGGCGGCATCTTGGAAGGAAATTAAGTTGGCCCCTAGACCAGATTTATTTAGCTTATCAAGTGCTACATCTGTGCCAAATTTGGTACTTTTCATTTTCACCCAAAATGCACAATAGCTTTGATATCTTGCACCATTTTGCATGACTATAATAGAGTAATGGCCCCGGCAGGCTACCTTATGTACTCAACAAGTTATGGTTAGGAGAGAGATCTCAATACAATCGATGCAAACAAGTTGCTGTCTGTCACAGAACAATCAGAGTGATTCCCATAGATTCAGCTTCTCACATTAGGATGTCATGACAACACGTCAATCATTTCGAACCATTGCTTACAGGACAAGCCAACAAATTTACCTTGAGATATTGCGATATTTAAGTCAGTCAGATAATAAGACATGATCAGTGAGTAACCCTGTGCGGAAATCGGATTTTGAATTGGTAAATAAGATTTTTGGTTGGATAAATAATGTTCAAACCGGGACATACACACACTTTTCAAGTATCTTTGAAACACAGATTAGCACACGAATGGACGATAATGCCGACATCGAGGTTTTTTTCTATATTAAGGGGGTGAGTCCTGCTGTTTTGAAATTCATCTGGCAAAAATCTGTGGTTATTGAGGATTTATGATATGTGTTATCAATGGTGTAATTTGTTACAGCCCATCTTTCAAGAAGCTAGGCGGCTATTTTATCTAAACTGGACACGTTATGAAATTCAAGTTCAAACGCTCATCCCAGATGAAATCTTCATCAACTGTAATCAAATTGAATTAATTTGCGGATACCCAAGTGAACAAACACGAGCAGCGGAACTCGAACCCGCAAACCTGTAGAACTCGAACCGCAAACCTTTAGATCCGAGGTCGACCGTTTAAAAATCACTGGAAACCACACCTGCCCGAACTTTATAAATGGCCCTAATATGCCACAGTGCTCTGCAGATCCCATAATTTGAGGGTCACTTTTGTTTTGCTAGCAGTCATCGCCTCTTTACCTGAAAATAAAAAGATTTGTTGTGACCTGCTTACTTGTCAAATAGATTCCCCTGGTTTGAATCTGACTCATGATCTGTACCATAAATAATTCTGATGATACGTTATGTTTCTTTAGTAAATGGCACATGGTCATCAGGTAGCTAGCTTCAATATCCTCAGATCAATTGTTTTTGTAGTCAGAGTTACTGTAATACCAAACTTGTTAAAATTGATCTATCGCTATTTTCATACGGGACGTGTCTGGATCATTAGTTCAACGTCTCCAGCATCCCGGCCTGAATTACATACAAGATTGGAAATCTATCGCGAAAACGCAGAGCGGGAAATACATAAAACAGTTGATCTAAAAGGGCTATTTGATTTTGAAGTCTCCTCGATCATTGACTATATGGAATTTTCGAAAGTCCGTCTTGACGCGGTTACTTTCTTTTTTCAAAGCTGATGCAGATGCAGCCAATTCGAGATGAATATACTTATATGTTAGGTATATTCATCTCAGAGCCCAATCTTGGCCATTCATTCATTGTGCAAAAACGAGTGTCATGGGTGTGATGTAGCTACACCAAGTTAATTAGCGTTAATGAGTAACGTACATCGAGTTAACCATAAACAGAAAATTAGAGCAAACGATAATTTCATGTCAGCAGTTTATAAAGGTCATTCATACTGCACTGCAGTGTCAGTGAAAATTGATGGTGAAAACCATCTTGGACTCAAAAACAAGCAGCAAAAGTTGAGTCGGAGAGGGTTTCATTGATTTTCAAGTATGAATGGACCTAATTTTGCGTCATTATGGTTGAACACACCAAATAAATTGCCATGGTTTATGTACAAATGGCCCTAATTAAAACGTATAAATTTCTCATTAAAGAAGCGACTCAGTTGCTTAAATATGAATTACCTTGACTGCTAGACCCTGATCCCATGCAGCAAGAAGAATTCATAAGTTGACTACGGAAGTTTTCGAGCTACCTGAAGCAGAAGACAACGATGAGTTCGATCCCCTCTGAAAACTGTGGCTTCTAGTCAAAAATATTCTCTGGGAGGGTGTAAATTAGGACTGTAATTACTCAGTAGTAAGCTCGCCACTTTTTTGTCTTGATATGTGCTGATTTTTATCTTTAAATAAATTTCTAACACAAAAAATGGCCCGGCGGATAGTTCAGTTTTACTATTTTTCAATTTTAACTTCGACACTTTTTCACAAACACTTTTCGGCCAGCGGGTGCCCGACCAGATCTATTAGTGGTGTGGAATCTTATCGTCCAGGGCTGTGCTGCTGCACTGAGGTGGAACTTTTTCAACAAATACAATGGACCCGCCCATCTAAATTTTCCACGTTCCAATACAAAGTTATATTTCTAATCGATGTACACATTCTTTTATAGCACAATTAAAGGGGGTCCCAGGCATGGACACAGACTAGTCAAATATTGTGCTCGCATGGACTATAAGCCCGACTTTCCGACCCGGACTTTCCGCCCATCTCAGGCAATTGCCAATGATCGGGAGGATCGTGAAACAAAAGGGAGCCCAAGTTTTCTTAATAATGTAAACACCAGTAAAACAGCAGGCAGGCGCCTATCTTGTCAAAAAGGGTCTTTTTGAGCACAGGACCGGCCGTACAGTATTGAAAACCACCTTGACAAGGCTTTTTATATGCAAATAATTAAATACGGAAAATGAAACCCATGCATCCCATCGACATGTACAACATATTATCATTCAGGAGGCCGAGAACAGGGGTCCAAAAGCTCAACCTTCTACAATGTTGTATTATTATACAGATATGGAAGATTGAAAATTCTATACGTACCTTTCGAGGAAGGAAAGACACATTCAGTTCCATTAACACCACATTCCTTATGGGTATTGGTGTGACTGGAGGAATGCCAAAATTGGAAAAAACATCTGCTAAAAATTACCATTGGCAAACACAGATTGGTTGGACTTTAACAAGCAGAGGTGGAGCGGAATATTTCCTTCCATATAGCGAAACGAAACGGATTTGAACAATAACTACTTCAAGCACAATCACCTTGCAAAATGGACTTGGACATCATGTGACAAAGATTAGATTAAACTTAACTTAAATTAATTAGAGAACAGTTGAAGGTCGACAGTGAAAACACTATCACATGATAAGTGTTTCCCTGGAGGTGGTGTAGGGGATGCTAGGGGGGATGGCAAAACCAAGTTCATGCAGAAAAGGGCGAAATCCACAGTGGACGTAGATATGGGGGGGAGGTCAAAAAAAACTGATTCATCACCAAAGACCTACCAACTAGAACTTAAAAATAGACTCAGCATTATTATCGAAGATGATTTAGATATGAATGACACCACCAATCATTAGAAGCATCCGATGATGCATTCCTTGTCACCTTGAGATAATAACATTCTGGATTCAAACACTCTTGACCTGACTAAAATTAAAGAGACGTGAAAACTAGGAAAAAAAGGCAGTCCAAGATCGTAGCCATCAAAAGCTCACAACAAATTACAGACAATCAAAACCATCACCAAGGGAATAGAGAGACAGCCATCGTGCATTGCATTGTGTAACAGAAATAAAACAATCTAGTATGGCAGATAACACCATCCTTACAACACAAGAGAGATAGCAGCAACTTAATTTTAGTTCAATTAGCGTCCCGTGATCAGTCTAGTGTACAAATTTGACAAACGCCCCCCCCCCCTTGATGGTGCCTATTGCCATTCGCATTTTGGGCATGGTTTAAGACAATCGATCTTATCCATCTCTCTGGGATACTCTGCTCCATGGTACCATATATACAATGGTATTGATCAATAATCAATTTCCCTCCCGCTGGAATGGCCTGGTATCTCACCCGGTTTCCTTGAGATTTACTGCTTTCAGTCTGTTAATCAGCTCTTGAAGTATCCATTATCATAACTAACACGTGAATTATCAGAAAATTTGAAACGAACATTTAGGGCAATTCAAGAGATGCTGCGTTTGGTCTTCATTAAGCGCAGGATACCAAACCGGACAGGCTATTCCAATAACAGTCAAACATAAAATAATAGGCAGTGACGTATTTTCATCAGCAAAACGATCCTCTTATAATGCATAATACATACACTCTAACTCCGAGTAGCCGAGTAGCTTGTCATAGTCCTGAGGTCTCTCATTCAAATGAATTTGGTAAAAATGAATACCTACAATTTCATGGTATCAAATGATCCCTTGACTTGTTTCATTCAAAAAGGTTAACCAACTTTGTTTTTTTAAATACATTCATATACATACGGACATTAAGGCGGGTTAGGTAGCATTGCCACATCATTTCCTTAATTCGGCAAGGTGACCTGAGGAGACGCATTGGTTTGACTTCTAACGCTAACAATTTCACTAAGGTACAGGTCGTCAACAAACTTTAACGCGCTTTGTTCAGTCGTATACTATAGCTACATCATTGAACATGACAATAAAATTACCAGGGCTAGTTTGAGCCCTGCGGAACACTACACATTATCTGTTTTTGAGTTCCGATTATGTAGCTATGAGTCTTGACGCACCAAGTGGCATTATAGAAAACTTGCACATCGCAGAATCATTGATGTCGCTGATCCCATAGTTTAACAGTCCTATTTTTTACCATATATGATTTATCCTATTGGTTTTTGATCGGCCTATTGCACAAGTATTGAATAAGTACTCGTGGTTTCATTCAAGACCCTTAAAGCCTTGTCCATCGTCATATCAACATAATAGTTGTAGAACGCAACTGTTTGGGTCCAGAATCTGCTGGAAAACCTCCTCCAACAATTAGAAATATTCAAACACACCACAGTTGATTGAACATAGCTTACTTTCCGATGTTCGTTTTAACTCTGGGCTCGGCAATAATTGAAAATCTTTCATACCGAGGAAATACTCCTAGTAAAGTTGTAAGCACGGAATATTGACTTTTTTAGGTTGGATTTTTACTTGTATATGTTATATTTGATCAATATTCCCCAAATGACCAAAAATCATCGTCCCAGGTTCCGTTAAATTATGACACTTTTAACAGAACTGTCTGAAATATTCACACTGCCCGTGTCCAAACCTGATAGGATTGTCGGCTGTATACAGGCTTTCAGCAACCTGTCAACATCAATATATTAGGCATTTGAACGATACTCGATATTGTAACATGAGTTAAGACAACTTGAATTAATTGACCCGTATTTACAACTTTGGTACGAGCCTTCGGCCTTACTTCTGATTTGCCTGTCTGCACTTTTACCAGCAGTGCACTGCATGTTGACTTATTCCGTGACATTTGCCATCTATGTTGCTTCTTAAATTAAAGGGGGTGATCGCACGGACTTAACCTAACCAAGTTACCCTCCTTCGAGTTTTAGTCAAATCTATACGACCAATGGAGTACATTAATAAATTTTGTTTAATAGCGGGACTTGATATAACATCCAAGCAAGAAACCAAGCAAGAAACCCGTTATAAGCAAATCCTTTCAAGAGATAATTTATTTTTTGGCTAGAAAAAAGGGTGAAACTGCCACCGGGACAGACTTTTCTCATACGCCATTTTGCATCGCACTTACGAAAGATAACACGACTGAATAGAGATAAATACAGTGCTGTCCTTAGCACTAGTCTGTTATTACACCACTGAATAATAAAGGCACGCGTGCGTTTGATGCCCGCGCATTTTCCTCGTTATCCAACAAACCACCCTAGGGGCAGTAGTGTTACGTGCCTGTGTTTTTTTGGCCTGGCGTCCTACATCCAGGAAACTGTTCAGTTTATGTAAGGAAGCCGACGCTGGTATTAGCAGAGTGGGTCAGTGGTGGACCTATGTTCCACAACTGACTGTTATTTTCTAACGCATCATTTTCCTGCCAAAATGCTAGCAAATGTGGACACCTCTCGAGGTGCCGGGAAACATTGGATTCTGCCTGCGTGCGATTAAAGGATGCAAAAATGGTATGCTGGATATGCGGATACCCATGGGTTGTTAAGATTAGAGTGAAGCTAAAATATATAAGAGTAGATTGGTTATGTATTTCATAGAAAAGTATTCTATAATGATGGAAAATACATTGTTGCTAATGCTATTCGCGGTGTACTGTATAACAAATCGAAGAATTTTTTCTGTTTGTACTCATCAACAGAACAGCAAGAATCAAAATGATGCTACTGCTCATAATGATGAATGCTAACGGTGCTGTTGCTGACGGCGACGAGACGACAATAATAATAATAATGTCAATACAGTAAGATACCTGCTCATCAACACACCTCATGATTCTCTTTATTGCAATCCCATGTTTAAAGTCAGCGGATCAGCATAAGGAACTGGCGTGCATCCTCACTTTTACTTTTGTCAATTAAAAAAAACTAAAAACCTTTACGTCATTGTTTGGGTGAAATTAACGACGCCGCTTTGTGCAAGGTGTATATTCACTTTGACTAACATTTCTACTCAACAGAAGGTTGTTCTCCTTTTTAGTGTTCCAACTTTTACAGTGTGCATTCCTCTCTCTATTCTGCTAGTCCCTAACATCGGGTGGTCCGTATACCTCTCCTGAAGATAGCACTCGCACACTCACATGCTTCACTACCAAAATAATTATAACACTGTTAGAATCTTAATCAATTTACAATGCCCTGTTAATAAATGCTGTAATTTTCAGGTTGTTTGATTTGTCTTTTTCTTCAAATTAACATTTGGTTCGATTTTATACCCCGAGAGTACCGTGGGGGTGGGGGGGGGGGGGGGGGGGGTTTGACAAACGTACACCCTTCAGTTTCTTACGGTTTAATACAATAATGAGTTTCAGGTTGTGTCCAGGGCAGCCAAGAAGGCATACTGCCGTGCCCTTTCTTCCTTACCAGTTGTCGCCCACAAAACCTGTCTGATTTTCCCCTAAATATGTAAATGGAATTAAAAAGGTATAAAATCACATCTTTTTACTGTAAAGTATAATCATTCCTTTGGTCCAGTGTAGATTTAATGTTGAAAGTAGATGTAGTAAATATATTTTTAAACCGTAAATGTTTAAAAAGAAAAGAAAAGGTCTGTTGAAATTACGGTATTTATTACCGTCAGTAATGCCAGTTTAAATATTTCTATATAACAGTGTATTATAAAATATGTCGACTTATTTACCTGGCTTACTTCATCTTCCAACCGTTAAACAACTTAGTAAGTACTACTTTAGCAAATTTAAACCTGACATTTATACCTATGCAAAAATGTTGGGGTAAAATATTTGCACAGCGATGAGAAATACAACCTACGAACATCATTGGATAAATGCGGTGCACTTAATGCTCAGTAATAATTTGTAATATACAATGTTTTTAAAGTGAATCCTAAAGGCGAGTTTGTCATTTCAATATAATAATGACTATGCTACTGTCATGCAGGCATAATAATAAAAAAAATAGTAGCTTTGTTTCGAATTGTATTAAATGTTTCCCTTTGGTAAAGTTTTAAAACCGGAAAATTTTGCATTGATTATATAGCACATTTACTAGTCTGTTTAGATTTGAAAATTCGACAGCATTTCTCAAGAAACTGCCTCTTTCTCTGGATTGAGTGCATACTTAAAAACCGAATTTGAATTTAAGATTTCAGAATTTTCATCTGTTGTCCATAAATTGAGACTGTACTTGAAAACAATGGGTTCTAATTACTAGGCCAATGAAAGTTGATACATACACAATTTTTGTCGTAACCTGAAACTGTTATTGTAACAATATTTATATCATTTTAGGCAGTTTTTGCGGTTTGATACAATAATAAATCGCCTAAGCCTAGAACCCTGATATTTCATGTGAGCGCCACTCAAATTGAATGAAACTTGACTCTCGGGTGCATATGGTGAGAGGTCCTGAAAATTGTTTTCACCTTACGATATTTCACATTAGCTTCCTCCTAATCAGGTCTTGCAACATGCATCAGTTTCATCATCAATTGCCCTTCTTAAGCAAAAAGGTTACTTTTAAAATGTGAAATTTTTATGCACTGTAGAAGTGGCTTCGGGAAATTATAATCTTGGTACACTCTTACCACCAACATATAACGAATTTGCTACCACTGTAATGCTACCCAATATTTGATAAAACGCCATCAAGGTTCAGGGAATGATATATTGTCCTTTTTATCTGCATGACATAGGCCCGCACAGGAACGGACCAAATCACCTCGATTGATGGTAATTGATATATCGCAATAAATTACCGGGCTGTTTTTTCAGGATATATAATGGAAATAGTTGTAGTTGGTCGTGAAACGCATCGCATCGCCGCCGAGCATCGACACACGATCCAACAATAGCCCTGCAATTCCTTTTTAAAAGGGATTTTTATGTGAGAGATCCTGGACAAAGGTTTGCTATTCATTTTTGCATGAGATTAGTGCCACGTCTTCTTCGTCCTTATTGTGGTCCAAACACAGTGGTTCTCAAATATGATCCAGCATAAAATGTCTGGCTGCTTCACTGAATTCTGCAATGTCCTTGTCTGTGCATTGTTGCTTCTAAACATTGGGCAGACCAAGAGAATGTTCCACATTTGTCTGTGGTGCTACTACGCACACCCACATCAGTATTTTGCTTCCAGGTAGCCAACTTCTGCAAGGAAACCTTTGATCGGCCAATTCTGGTTCTCAATTTGTTGAGTTCAGCTCCAGGTGGAAGATCACCAGGTTCAATACCAAAGAATGTTACTTGGTTGAGAGCAATTCTTTCTTTCCACAAGGCGACTCTCTTAATTCTCCTTAGAGACTGCTTTAGGTGTTTGACTTTTCTCTGGATTTAGGTGGTTTAACAAAAGGTCAGTGCCCACTTGAAGTGCAGCTTTGCAATTGAACGAACTAAGTTGCTCCTCTGAACTATAAAATGGAAAACATATCTCTATAATAGACTTTTCCTATTTTACTGTGACAAATAGGTGTCGTTTGTTGTGTGTTTTGTTTTTCACTGTTGTTTCACTTAGTTCATTTAGTGGACCATACAAAATGACACATAACCCCCTGTTTTAAGATTTAAATAAAGGATACTGGGCTCATGGTCCGCTTGTAAAGTCTAGGGCACGCGACTCTTCACGCAACATCTGTTTCACGCTTTATTCCTTTATTGGCTGTGGAAGCCACACCGTGGTTCCAGGGTGACTGGTTTTTTTCCTTTCACACAGGTGTCAACTGCAGAATGGTCACTTTATCTTTTCAGAAATTTTAATTAGTGAGTAAAGATTTGAGCAGTTACACACAATAAGAGTGCAATTTTAATCTTTAAAACGCTGTTTTTAAGAACAAGTAATGTAGACTGTGCACTGTGTGAAACGTGGTGCTATCAATGCCATCCGAAAAATGGCGATTTCAATTGATGTATCGAAAAAAAATGTTTCAACGTGAAATTTTTTTTTGCGTATGGACTTCAACAATTTTCGCTACAAAGAAAGATCAGTTTCTGTACTATCAAATCAGCTTCTATTTATTTCTCATTTTCAATAACGTTTAAATCCATGGTTCGAGGTTATTCTCGTAGCCTACATTACAGTACACATATTGGATCAGAGAAAATAAACAGTTAATACAGCAAAAACACCCTTGTGCTCGGTAATTTAACATGCAAACAACTCTCAATCTCTTCCACTCCAATGCTTTCTTGGTTGCCAATTCACATAACATCGTCATTAACACCCGGGTTTGACAAGACAGTTTATCTGACCTAACTTTATGTGGGAGATTTGGCTTGCTTGTCACTGACTGACTGTGCATTAATGTCAAAATGAATTGTTCAACGGCCATACTCGCGCAAGATATCCGCATACGTCGCTAAAACCGTCGTTCAGTGAATTTAATTGCTTAACTAAACGGTCATATTCACCAAGAGTAATTTAGTCAAACGTATAAGGCCCTGTTGCTAAAGACATGAAAGAAGACGTAATTGTTGGTGTGCACGTCTTACTTACGTATACTTACGTCTCTTTTGCAAAAAAGATTTTTAACTGACTTTTTTTTTATCTTTTGACCGCACCCTACAGTCCTTTACTTAAACAAAGTATATCTCCAAAGTCGAATCAACAAGAGAACTAGCTACTGGTAAAAGCATTTGGAAGAAATGACATAACACCCACCATAATAACCAAGGTCTCCTTTGCCCTATTGCTATGGGGTTAGGTATGATGTTTTGTCTGCTCTTTCATACTGTACTAATTTAAGTCAACATATTTTCCATGAATCACATGCCGAGTAGGATTTTATAGAAGCTACACTATACCCTCCTACCAAAGGAATGTTGAGAAACACCTCAATACGGATTTTCTGCCCGGTACCAAATAAGGGTGTTACCGTTTACATACACTGTCATCATTTTGTTCTAACGAATGTCTGTTTACTTTATTAATTAAACCTTAGTATATACTTAATCAAATTTGCTTGTAAAATACCACCCCAATTCAGTGTACATTTTATTTCATTCAACAAATTTACGATCGATCTCCGTTGGGTTATTTCTTCATTAATTGAACAGAATATGAGATCATTTTTTTTTAAATTACTAACTTTGTGAGGCAACACGGTAACGTTTCGGTTATATGTGCTTGACAAGAAATTAGCTTTGGAGGAAAGCGTTCTAATCTGTCATGGTTGTTGAACTGCTCAAGGCAGTACATGGTTAGAAAGAAATGCATACTGCCGTGCCCTTTCTTCCTTTACCAGTTTCGCGCCCACAAAACCTGTCCGATATTTCCCCTAAATCATGTTGATGATAAGTGCTTCTTTCGATCGAGGTCAAATCCTTAATGGTTTTCACTACGAGAAACGCTTGAATAAGAAATGGCTGAGGAGGGATCATAGAAAACACGCCGACAGCGCCCCAACAATACGCGCTGGATGCGCAACAGCGACAACACTGGATTTCCATGTTTCTTTAACTAATAACGGAGAGGGTGGTTTTAAGCAAATGAACAGCATTGTGAATTCGCTTCACGCGAAATTACAAAAACATTGATTGAGATTAACTTTGCGGGCTACAAACCATGATATATTGACTATATCACTACGAGACATTTTTACTCGCAATATGCAGTCAGTCAATTCTCCACTGATTTATTTTCTTCCTTAAAAACAACCAAAAGGATACAAGAGTACAGCATACATAATAGAAGTGTGCCTACTAAGACAAGCTAGTTTGCTAGCAGTTAAACTATGAATAAGAATTGTGATATAATCATGTCCTTAACGCGTGCCACAGACTAACAAGCATAGCACAATAACCAAAACGTATGCAATCAAATGCTGAGTAGATAGCAAATGCATGTCTGTCTGCCTAATCGTTGCTAAACGAATTCTAATATAGATGCAGTGGACTAGCATCCATATTTGGTGTACGGTTTGGTAGCTGTAGAATGGATGAGGAATCAATGCTGTCTTCATTAGACAGCATTTAGGTGTATTCTTTTTGTATCGATAATAGTATTGTTAAATATGTATACTGCGTGCATTTAGTATCTATATCAATCAAAATTATCATCTATACATAAATTCTGAGTAATGGATGCTTTTGAAATTTGATTGGCTGCTCTCTGAGTTAAAGCAAAGGGTCATTCCTTCGTTTGAGGTCGAACAAATAGGAGTAGATTTGGTGACATTGTATTATTTTTAACCTATTTTGTAGTGATTAGCTTCTTTTGGACCCTTACTGAAAGAAATATATTCTTACCGTAATGAAGTGGACATATCAGTTGTTGTAAGAGTGGATACTATTGGGGGATGTGCTTTACTTTCGGCTTATAAAATTTCTATGGACAGCCATCGGCGGGCCGCTTAAAGACACTACAGTGATTTGAAAAATATTTGAAATTTGCAGGAAATAGCTTCAAAGTGAAGGAACCTAAGTCTGTCGAATTCTCATAAGTTACCTTTCCAGCTGTAGAATTGACAGAAAGGACGAAAACGGCCGTGTCCAAGTTACAATTCTCCATTCAATTACGTTTGATAGTATAAGGGTCCGTTCGGACGGGAATGAAAAAATCTCCGATTCGTCCTTATTAGGTTGCTTCTGGTCTATCATTTGCCGGGCATGTTAGGATACCTGTACTGTTGGCCATAAATGCAAAAAATCTGATTTTTGAGATTTTTCGAGTTGCGGAGTTAGCAAATCACCTGATAGTGTCTTTAAGTGGGGTCTCAAGAAACTTAGTGGCAAAAACTTTGACAACACTCAAATACAGAGACGCGAAATAAAGTGGGTATATGGTTGTGCTGATGTTTATGCGTATTATAGTTTGTTTAAATTTGATGACACAATATCACCTATAGCTGATGGCAATAGAATTGATTGATATCTCCAGTAGACAGAAATTCATGTATGTATGTCTGTTTGTAATTGATGATATATAATAAGATATAGCAGTAAACTATGGATGGAGTGATATCTTTCAGTAGACACAATTCATGTATGTCTGTCCGTTTTGTAATTTGACGACCACTATATCAGATAGCGTGACTAGGAATTGCATTGCTATTCGGTAGACAGCAATTGTGATGTTTGATGTTTGTTTTGTATATTGATGACCAACAGATATACTATTTTAAATACCATTTACAAGAGGTACGCGCCATCCACAAGGGGCTGGGCTTAGCAGTAGATCGCAGGATCGCATTTACGCGCATAACAATAAAGTACGCGTATCTGTAAAAGGTATACTTTGACAGAGAGTTATAGCAGTGACCCATGGAATTGAATTGATATCTTCAGTAAACCAGTAAACAGCAATTCAGTTATGTTCTGTTGTATGTTTATGAACATAGACCAGATATAGCAGTAACTATGGAAATGCATTGCTATTCAGTAGACGGCAATGCGTGTCTGTATGTCTGTTTGTAGTGACACATATATATCAGATATAATTATGACATGGACGTGCGTTCTATCAATGACGTATATCTGTTTGGAAAGAGTTCCAGATGTACCCCCTTTTTAAATCCACAGGAAACAAATACTTTTATTTATGGACAAACATCAACAAAATCCCTAACCTAGGCCAAAAATAAAAAAATAATTTGTGGGTTACATCAGGTACAGATTTTGAATAGGGGTAAATTAATGGAACTCTTGCCTCTGTTTGTGTAGGTTATGATAACACATATTCAGTGATAACCAATGACTATGGAATTACGATGATGCTATCTCAGTAAACAGCAGTTCATGTATGTATGTTTGTATGTTTGTGAAATGCAATATCAGATATAGCAGGACTTTGGATGGACAGGATATCCTTCAGTAGACCACAATGTAGGTATGTATTCTGTTGTGTGATGACATGTAAATGGCAATTGGCAGACAGATAATGCTTTTTCGTGCACTTTCTTGGTCTTCTTAAAGATTCAGGAAATAACAAATGGAGGAACATCCATCAATTTCATGGAACTAAGCTAGAGGATCACACTGTCATTAATTGCATCCTTAACAAATGACTGATCTAATGGTGCACTTTCATAGACATTAAAATATTTAAAATGTCACCAAGAAATTACTATAAAACAATACAAAAACAAAATCACAAATTAAAAATATTATTACTTTTAAAATTTGCAAGATTATGTTACGATACAACATTGTATTAATTTTGACGTATAATATCTGCTTTGGGACACCCTTTATGCCCATAATCACTCAACGTGAATGTTGCATTTTCAGCACAAAACATCTACTTAGATTTTTTTTTGTGAAGGGGTGGATGTCTTCTTTCTTAGTTTATTGATGATTTGAGAAACGGCTGATAAGAACGAGCCATTCTCTCAAATGCAAAAGAGTGAATTCATCTTAGAGTACTACATGGCTAATAGGGCAAAGAGGTGAAATTTCATTACCCTTCAAGGAGGAAATGGCTGTAGGCAAATATTACTCTGATACTTAAAAAGAATAAAGTTGGATGATTTGTAAATATCAATAGAAATTGATCCCAAAAGGTTCTTTGAAAGGTGTGAAATTAACTCTTTTTGGAGTGGGCATCCTTGTAGTCACTCTATAAGAGTGAAGTTCACTCTTTTGCATTTAGAGAGTTCCAGAGCCAATGTGAATTTTAGTTTTGCGTGCATGGTATTTCATACGGTAATTAATCGTATTACACATCCATGAAAAATTTTTAAAGATTGAGCGATTTTTTATTCTTTTAATTGAGAAAAATATTTGAAAAATGACTCCTGGAACTCGACAAATGGTAAGTTGAGTTGCGGTCAGAGTTCGGAAACAACTTTAACAATCTTGAGAGGACAAATGCATATAGTTTGCGACAAAAAATGCCAAAATATTTGGATGTCACATAGCCGCATACCGTGTTTACTTAGGAGCAGAAGCGATGCACACGTTACTTTGGGGGCACAATTATCTCTCAATTTTGTAAGATTGAGTGACAGATGTTTTTTTGGGAGTATCAAATCGGCCATGAGGTCGCTTAAGGAGAAGTTCTTGCACAAATCTTGCCACTATATCTGAAGCAGTAAAGCTGACACAAATGCCCTCCCGTCAGCAATAAAGGCCTGCGTTTGCTGCGATAGGCACAGCGCCTTTCCCCGATAATGTCGACTCAATGCACCGGTTGGCATGCAAGCTCACGCAATGGCAACAAAATGACGAACACAAGAAAGTTTAGTCCCAGGGGCAAAATAGCACTGTTTCCCCGGTATTGTTTTTATTTTAATTATGTGACGGACCGCGCGAAGCAGTTATACCGTCATATCATAACCGGCCCCATGACACTTTACAATGTTCCAGCAGGGGTCCGGCTGGTGGAGTTGTTGCCGCCTTGGAGCGGCGCGGTGAGCGGCTAGTTGTCATATTCTTCACTGTTTATCATTGTCTAATAAAAACTGTCGAAGTGATTTTTGGCACATTATTATGAGGTAAAGGCACGCCTCAAAATGTTGTTTGCTCAACCCCTGCACTGTTTATCTACACCCAAAATTATCTGGCACGCAAGGCGAGTCGCGGTTCAGTGACCGATACTGTCCGTTCTAATTAGGGATTAGATGTAACGTTGCTATTAACTAAATTCAAGGGCACCAGTTTGAAGAAACTGATTTGATCGACTGTATGTAATCACTGTATTGGCACAAAAAGCATTCAATCGCCTACACCAGTATGGTCAATTCACGCATCATTCACAGAGACATGTCAACAGTAACAGCCTCATTATTGGAAACATCAAGATGAAAAGATGTTTTCTGACACGATTCCTGACAGTTACAGAGCAGAATGTGCTTCGCGGACATATTCTGCTCCTCTGCGACTTTAATAACACCTTTTACGACTCAAACTCCAGCAAGTTGACCGGATTTTCACGGGCAATCAACTTATGTCAAATATAGAATCATTGGACGTATTTTCAAGTGACTCCAAATGACCCATCACACTCTGAACGACATGCGACCTATGGGATCCAGTGACAGAGACATGTAACCGTATCTGAAATCCAAAAAAATTCGAAGAAAACATTCACCAATTCGTTTTTATGTATTTTATACCAAGATCACTACACTATATAAAAAAAATATTGACGCGCTACTCTCCTCGGACTGAGCAGGAGATCGTCGACTATTAGTTTCTCTCGACCTTAGCGTCTTGGAGAAATATTCCACTTGACCCAGTTCACCTCGTGTCGTAATAGTTTGACTATTTCGAGAATAAAGAGGCAAGCAATATTTGGATACTATTGTACGAACATTGTTTTATATAAGGAAATCTAATAGTCTGGTCATGCAAGTGGCTAATAAAAAACAGCACATGGCTCAAATCATGTAAACTCTTTAGACAAACATTCAGCACTTAGGGAGCGGTCATTATTTACGCCGGGGGGGGGGGGCGGGGGCGTTCGCACGCGTCACTTCGGATTCTTGAGCGTGGAGTGGGGCCCCCTGTGTACACAGACGGGTTCGACGGGGGGGGTGGGGGGGGGTTCGGGGCGGGTCAGTTGGGGGACAGGGTTGGAGGGGGGGGGGGGTGGCGGGGGCCACGTTCTTCGGCTGGTTGCCGGAGGGGGTTCTTACTACGGTCGCAGGGGGAACTGGGGGAGGTTGGTCGGGTGCAGGGTGGGGGGGGCGCGGGGGGTGGGGGGGGGGGGGGGGAATGGAGGATTTCAACTTCTTTTTGGCAAAAATTTTAGAGTTCCCCCCTCGCTTCCATTCCAAAAATTTCACGTTCCCCCTTTGATCATGATGATTTCCCCATTTAAAGTGAATGTTCCCCCCCTCTCTCATTGATGAAAAATTTACGTTCCCCCCTCCTCTCTCTACAAAAATATTCGGGTTCCCCCCTAAAATCCTCCACCCCCCCTGGCCGTAAATAAGACCCCTCCCTTATATTGTAATCTCTTGGAAAAGCAGAGCGTTTTGCAGTTTCGGCAGGTTTTGTGAAAATCCCCAGAGCTTTGATGACTAAGTGCAAGCCTCTTAAATTCTTTGGGTCAGCCTAAGCCTGCATTGGTCTTTGGAAGCCTTGGGGTAAGAACAGGTATAAATAACCTAAGTGAACCTTGACCTTAAAGCCGTATACATATCGGCATGTTGATCACCGAGCTTGAGAGCTAGTTAGTAAATCACCAATTCATCTGTTTGAAGAAAGACCAGCAGCAAATAGATATTAGAATGACCAAGAACCAAGGACCTTGCATATGACTTGGACACGCGTTGCACAAAATGTTATTGATGGTGAACATTAGCTGCTGATTCTCTGTTACATACCTTTGAGTTGATTTACATAAATGAAACGGAATTTCTGTTGTAAGATTCCCATACGAACAATTGAAACCAATCGGATCATTATACATTTACTACCATGCTGACCGTGATAGTTTTTGCCGTCGTGCAACCAAAAGGTTACAGATATAGAAAATATACCTTTTTATCCTTTAGAACCAGCTTGCCATATATACAGGGTGTCTCAGAAAGAACGTTACCGTCCAGAAACGGCACTTTCTGCTTACTTAAGGCAATTCTCTTCCCTTGTTTAGCTTTATATTATGAGGACGAGGACTTTTCGAACATCATGAAAATGTTCTCCTCCTTGTGAATAGCGCGGTCCGTGGCACCCTTTTGGTATGTTAACCAATAGCAGTTTAAGAGAGAGAGACAGAGAATGGAGAGGTGAGGGAATTTAGGTTACTTAAGCGACAGAATTGTGTAATGTGCAGAAGAACAGTTATAAAGGTACAGGTTTAGGCTTTTTAGCAATTTTACAAGTGAACCAAATTGATTGAAATCAACGATCTTACATTGTGCTCCAAATGCCATTACACATTCCAATAATGTCCTCTGCTATTGCTAGCCGTGGGAGACAAATAGATATTTACATATGTAGGGAAAATAGTAATTGTTGAGTTATTTTTCACAATTTCTTCTCGTTCACCATATGTCTAAGGAAAAGTACATATTCTCATAGATGATAATGTTAAACAAGGATAAAGAATATATGCAAAGTCAACGGCACAAAAATGAAGTTCTGAAGGGGTAACGTTCTTTCTCAGACACCCGATACTAACCTTTAACCCCATTGTGAAACAGTTACAAAAGTTTTCCCTGTTAATTCACCTCCTTCTCGATCTCAAAATTGTTCAAGGATGACAAAGTTAAATCATCTTCTTCTTGCGTATAAGGCGGCAGCTAAATGCATTGAAGTCGGGGATGGAGCCAACTCACTGTTGACTGGTTGAGAAGTCTATATCCAACGAGGGACAAAGGTAGGGCACTAATTAATACTCATAATAGTAGTAGTAAAAAAATGTTTTAAATCCGGTTTTGTTCCGTTAACGGGGGTGGACGGATTCACCTCACACTGCAGCAACCGCCCTTACCTTCTCCTTCACCTTCAGACCGAGTTCAATGCATGTCCACCTCAAAAAGCCACCTTCCTATTCACCTCTCCAGCTTGCTTCTTACAAGTCGTCTGTGAACGTCCCTCTCCTCCTCAAATCCCCCACCTCAAACTCCAAAAGCCTTCTTAAACATGTCCGTCATCCTTCCTAAGCACGTGCCGGTACCAAACGTACAATATTCGCCTTCGCCAAACGGTCCATCGCTTCTTCCAAACCAATATCTACATCAAATCCTCCGTCCCCCATCCTATCCATCAACTTCACATCCCCATACTCGCTCTTATCCTTGATCTCTCGGCCTCCTCAGAATCCCCATCCTCATTTTCGCTCAGACACCATGTCTCACTCCCAGACAGCATCACTGATCTCACGCAGATTCGTATACCCCAACCTTCATCTTCAATCACAGGATATCTTTTCCCTTGCACCAACTCCCCACATTCCCGGAACTTCACTCACCCATACCTCACTCTAGTTGTCACAGCCACCTCGCATCCCCCGCCCCCACCTAACCCTGTCCCCATTGCAAGTACGAGAACTCCTTCCACCGATTCCCACCTCATCACAAACAACTTTCCTCCTGTTCCATCCATCCCATCCAGCCAACCTCTCGCATCTCCCACACTGAAATCTCTTGCCAAACTTGGGGGCACTCTCTTCATCTTTGGCTCTCCCATGGATCCATTACCCGCATTTCTCACACCACACCTAATTTGCTTTCACTCTCTTCCCAAACACATGGTTCTACCTTTGCTCATACTACCACCCTCCCTCTCCACTCGCTAACACTTTTGTCTTCGCCAAGGTTTGCTTCAAACCCTTACTCTCAAAAGCCTTCTTCCCTTTCCAAAATTTCTCCCTCGTCCCTCGTCCTTGTCTGCTCATTAACCAGTCTCAGCATACAACATCTCACTCATCAAACCTTTCTTTGTTGCACTCTCTGTCACTACGGTCCAATCACAAAGTTGCAAAAACCACGGCGAAAGCACATAACCCTGATGCACACCCACCTTCAACCTCAACCACTCCTCAGACAAATCAAATCCACACTCTAACTAGTGTCTTTTGCTCCCTCATCAAACTAGCACTGCTCTAAACCATTACTTCTGGTCTCCCTCTCTCCTCATGTTCCCCACTCCTCACTTTCCTCGGTACCCTACCAAATGCCTTCTCCAAATTAACATTTAAAAAAAAAAAAAAAAAAAAAAAAACTTCTTCCCTTTAGCTCGGTATTCCTCTTCAACTCCTCAAAATATAACTCATTTATCGTTCCTTCTCTGGCATAACCAAATTGTATCTCACCCTTCCATATCTTCCGAATCATATTCTCTATTACCCTCTCCACAATTTTCATTGCATGCTCCCACCTTCCCACTATATATCTTCCCTCACTCTTTCATCCCCTTTCCCTTTAAAATTGGAACTAACACACACTCCTTGCCCACATCCTCCTCCGGCATCCCTCCTTCCCTCCTCCTCTAAAACACTCTCTGGCCAACTCCATCTCACCCCAAAAAAAATTTCGCCCTATCTCTCCACTTGCAAAATCATCTCAACACCACCTCCGAGGGCCATCCGCCTTCCTTTTTTTCATTTCTCCGATTGCTTTCACCACCTCCTCCCGGGTGACTCTCTCAACCAGCCCTTCCACCACATCAGCGTTCCCACCTTTTGATCGCACTCATTCTCCTCATTCCATGATTCTCTCCATAGCTCTTTCAAAACTCACTCCTATCCTCTCTCACTCCTGAATTCAACTTCCATCTCCCTCATACCTCTTCCCCTGCGACATCTCTTCCATCCTTTTTCATTGCCTTCAAATCTTATACACCATGTTTGGATTCTCTCTCAACTCCAACTCACTCAGCTCCTTCTCAGCATAGCCATCATGGAGAATGTGATCTGCCGCAATCTGTGATGGAGAGCCACCTTGGCAGGCTGGCGATAGTCGCAACCCCCATCGGTTGCATATTGCTGTGAAACGGACCGCCCCTGTGCTATCCTGTCAAAGTGGACTCATTCCTTACAAAACACGGAAGTTGGATCATCAAGATTTAGAATCGTCAGGTCCATACTTTCTGTGCAAGTTCTTGGGCCTATAGCTCAGCACTATTATTAATATCAATTGCATGATTTTGCACACTTTTATTTATTTATTATTTAATTTATTTAATTTTTATTTATTTCTTTATTACACTTCATCACTTGTATATCAACAAGCATAAAAAGAAAATTCACAGCAAATCTATGCACAAGATTACAGAATAAAAATACGTATTAGATATGCAACCAAAAGAATTCCAGGGAAAAGGTGGGGAACACCAAGTGCGTAATACCTCTAGGCCATCCCACTTCCAACAAATTATGAAAGCCAAAGTTAACATTTTGTTTGAATCTGGCTAGAAAGGTGATGAACCATCCTGGTATACTTTTCCACATATTGGACTCTTTCCACATTTTACCCGTCGTGGGTGTGGCTGCAATGCATAACCTTATCCTCTAAAACTATCTTTTTCATTTTGCTTTTATATTGGTAAAATTTGGATTTTGTTGTTCTTAAACAAATATTTTCGGGAAATACAATATCTGAATATATCGCTGTCCAAAACAAATTTTCTTTGAGTTTAATAAATATTTTTGCGAATTAGTGCTGTTTCCAGCCCACCAAACAGATCAAGACATAATTGTCTGTAACGCAAAAAAGATCAATTTAATGTATGTTTGGCACGCGTATGGATATTAATCCTTTGGGAACTAACGGGCGGCGCAAGTCGCCGATCAAATTACTATCTGTTAATTTCTTATTCAAAAAGGTCAAACATTTTCATTTTTCCTGTCACATTCAGAATTAAGCATGCGAACAGGCATTTAAAAATGAGTCGAAACAAGCCCTATGTCCTTGTTGGTGTTAAAGAGTTTCCTCCTTTCCAACACCTGCAAACATGGGAGGCCACCTCTAAATGCCACTGACTATGTGTTCCAATACAAACCACGTTATACCGGGCGGATTTCCAGATTTGAAAAACGTCAAATTACCGGTGGCTGAAGGCTGACACTTGTCCCAAATGGGGCTGATTTGCAAGATTTTGCAGAATTGCGGGGAGGCGCGCGCCCCCCCTACTCCGCGCCTGTATACATAACTGGCCAGGGCCCAAAGGTTATAATATAAGCGATGTTCACGATATAAGAAGAAGATTGATGATAATGGTGACAGGAGGATATATATCGAAATGTTTGTAATAATGCTCTAGAGATATTGAGTTACTCACCAAAGTTTGAAATTTTTTCACCCAAAAGTGTGTATGTAAACTCCCGGTTTGTTACACTATGGGCATGAAATCAAAAAGTATATGATCAAATTTTTCGTCTACAGACACGTGTCCCAATAACAATTGCAATTATTCCACATTTGTGCATCAAAAATATAACTTTGTTTGACACATATATGTGCTCATACATATTTGACATGTATCTAATTACGAAGTACCTATTTTGTTATAGATCCTGGCTTGGGGTAGTGGAAATTGCTCCTAATATAGATCTGACACAAATACCGCTACACCACCCCACCCTACCCGCCCTTTTGCTGTGAGGTCCAGATTTTCCTCTAGGGACGTTAGGGATATAGGTCAGTCTTCAGGCTAACACTCTAAGGCAGCTACGTGGAGATGATCTTATGGTCGATGTATTCAGATTCTAGGCCGGAAGATTGCTGAATGATCTATCACGTCTTTTACCTCTTAGGCATGACAAGCCGAAAAAGTCTTGAGCAGAACCAATTCCTCTCTTGATGAATATGGGTAGCCTACACAGATTGCTGGGCAGTTCATCAGAGCGTCTTGTAAGTAGAGCAGAACTCGAACTTCGGAAATTGGTTTCGATAGGACGCCAGTATAATGACCTCCACGTATGATGGAGTGGACAGCGGGGAACTTGGAAGACAATGAGGCGAGCAACATTTTTTACAACCGATATCCAGACAGAAGAGCTTTGGCAAATTTTACCTTGGATGACACAGCGCCTGTATAGCGTTGGAGAATGCATCTTCGTTCGTGGCGAAGAATCTAATAGATTTTTGGGACAGTTCCCCAGGAGAAGGTTTATGGTTTTTACAAATGAGGTGACATGGTATGAGCATATTCATAGCTGAATCGAAGGAACTCCTCCAGATTTCCTCCTGATGGTAATACATGGACTAAATTTGATTGTCAATCTGTATATTGATTTGATGATCATTAGGATCATTTTTCAGAATTAACACCAAGAAACTGGCCCTGTGGTCTAGTGGAAAAAGTTATGCCTGTAACGAGATAGGCCAGTGAGGCCAAAGAAAAAGATCTCGGAATAAGGACCAATGTGGCGCGCCCCTGGAAGTACATAATTCTGTTTCCGAAAATGTTTCTAAAATTATAGAAATTCAGTTTTTGTTTTTATACTTGTGTCTCACGTTAGTATGTGGCACTTTTCCTAGAAAATTAATTAAATGTCCTCTCAATTTTTTTGCCCGAATATAGTGACCAATGGATGTACAGCATGATTCATTGACTCCAGCAAATACTGGTGCTATTGCCTCGGTATAACAGATGACAAAGCACTTCAGATTGCCCTTAGTTTATTTGGAAACTGCAGAGCCATTGTTTATTATCCATCAGCTGAAAAGATTTAGGTGTATATACCAGCACCCCCAACAACCACACCCCCCGTTTAGATTAAGTTATTTATATTTTTCATGTGCATGGACACAATTACCACACTGTCCGCTTTAAGTTAAAGGTTCCTAACTGTGGTGTTCAATTAACTTTGACCCTAATTTCATCATCATTTATCGAAGGGGAAAACAAAGGTGAACAAAACTCATGAGCCGAAAAGTTGTTTCCGCAAACTGTGACCATGCAGACCTAACATCTGTGAGAACCAAACACGTAAACTTGCCGCGTCAACCCCATTTTATCGCGTATTCAGCAGAAAAGAAAAATCATTAACCTATAT
This sequence comes from Ophioderma brevispina, assembly GCA_023653785.1. Lineage (NCBI taxonomy): Eukaryota > Metazoa > Echinodermata > Ophiuroidea > Amphilepidida > Ophiodermatidae > Ophioderma > Ophioderma brevispina. The sequence continues at coordinate 67,667 of JAMKCH010065313.1, read as the reverse complement.
GAACTGCAGTTGAACCGGTGCCGGACAAAACTTTTAAATTGAATAGATAAGGAACCTATATTAACATGATTAAGTATGAGTCTGGTTCTGCACCAAGATGTTAGGTCACAGGCTGCCAAGCAACATTTCTATCATGAATTTGTCATCTTCGTTTCCTTTTGAATAAATGATGAATATACGGTCTAAGTTATTGAACTCCCAGTAGAAGCTCGAGTTTAATTTTATTCGTGAACGAGGCTTAGCTTAATCCAAATCGGGCCGGTGATAAACCTGAACTTTTCAACGTATGGGACAATACCAATGGCTCATGCACTTCGTGGTTATGCATAGAGCCGGTCCATGCATAACAGGCGGGATTACTTATCAAAGCGCCATTATTTGCTGGAGTCATTACATCCCTGGGTCACTAATATTCAGGGAAAAAGGAGATGACAATTACTCATTTTCAAGAAAATATGCACATGCATACTAGCCGTGAGAACACACGTAGAGAACTTATTTTTATAATTTTAGACGAATTTATTTAGGAAGAACTTAGTACTTCCCAGGGGTGCGTTACCTTTGTAAAACCGTATGAGTTGCCAGCGGCCTACTAATAAAAGTCGGGATCTGACATTTTAATGTCTAGAAACAACAGCGTAAATGGCATCTTAAGCTGGTTTTAAATGCTTAATGTCTGTTTTGAGGGTTTTTTTTTGTTATTGGGTGTCGGAAGTTCTCAGCTTTGCATATAGATATGTGGAATTGTTATGTTTATGGCGCCCCTGTGGTGTAAAGAGAGAAACTGGCAGGCAAAGCACCTATACTTTTGCATGGGGAAATTCCGTTTTTTGCTGTAACATTTGTTTCGAATTAAATTTAAAATACCAACTTTTATCAAGCATAATAAAGATTATGCTAACGCTACATTGGTGACCAATTTAGATCAGGAAAGGTTCTTTAAGTAATTTATAACCAGATTTATGTGGTATGTCATTAGGAAAATACGTAATATTTTGCCTGCCATTAAAACAACGAGGGCGTCACCTTGAATGTCAACAAGTTACATCATAGATCACATCATCTATAAAATATGACTCTTTGAGTAAATAACGGTGTTTCCATCCATTCTTGCGAAATGTTCATCTCGTTTATGATAATCCCCTGATGCGATTTTGGTGACAAGTGAGTTTGGTTCCGGTGTAGAAGTAATTTAGTCCGCCGTATCATAGTCCGCACTCACGGTAAAGAATAGGGCACTCGATTCAGTTGACTCTTCACTCAAATTAGTTTCACACTTTATACCGTTATCGTCTAAGGAGTGTGGCCCGGCGGACTATATCTGCTTTCACACCGGGAACAATATCCATCAGCCTTCCAGCATGCAATATATGTGAAATCGGAATTTACAGATTGAGTGAAGCATTGTGGGAAGGTTTTGCGAATTTTAGGACTCCTGATTTTGACAATCAAGATTATGGTTTAATAATTATGTTTTTAGAACTATTCCAGCAATAGAGCCAATAAAAATATGCCATAAATTATCTTGAACTGAGTTAAAACATGTTTGTATTTTTAATATCAAAACATATCTTAGAACTATTGTCGAATTACCAAAAGGGCAATTTTCCTGAACTATGGACGGGGTGAAAGGTCGGAGCCCTAAAAATACAAATGCCGGATTGGCTTATTTCTAACCGCGGTCCTTCCTTCCCCAGTGATGTTGGAAACTCCCCATTTCCATCTTTCATGTCTTTGTCTAGCCAACACACTTTTTGAGGGTGTGACTGGTGTCATCAATGTTTCGCAGAGATATTACGAATTTTTGAAGGTTCTTTAGTTTGGGGGAGAAGTAGAGAAACCGTCTTGTGGTCTGCCTGTTAGTAAATGCTTGCAGTGATGAACACTCTCTACCGCCACCCAAACACCGTTTTTCCATAACACCATTTTTAAGTAACCCATATCATGACTAGACCTCAGCGCAGGCCTTTTCTAAGGTCTGCCTTGACTATAGCGTCATTGAATGTGGAGGGTTTTTTCTAATGAAAAAGTAACATCATTGCTGATATGTGTATACAATCTCCAATGCGATGTCCTATGTCTGCAGGAAACCCACAGAGGAATCGATAACCACCGCCCAACCATACCAGGAATGGTCCTTGCCATCGAGAGATCACATCGACAATATGGAAGTGCTATATATGTCAAAACAGGCACCATAGTAGAAGCAACCTCAATGTCTGATGACAACAACATCGAAGTCCTCACCATTGAGCTCAGCTCTGTCATAGTTACATCAGTCTACAAACCTCCATCAGTAGACTTCAACCACCCTCAACTCAGCCTTGGGAACTCCACCAAACCTCACTTCTTTATTGGCGATTTCAGCCATAGTACCCAATGGGGCTACAATGAAACTAACAAAGACGGACAACCTGTCGAAGAATGGATAGATAGTCAACATCTACGTGTCTCCTTCACAACCCTAAGCTTCCGCCATCATTTCATAGCGCCCGCTGGAAGAGAGGTTACAACCCTGATCTAGCTATTGTTAGCAAAACCATCTCTAACCTGTGTAGCAAGATTGCTCTGGATCCTGTTCCACTAACTCAACATCGACCAATCGGTATCCAAGTCAACGCTGCAGTAAGACCAAACAAAGTGCCCTTTAAGCGTCGCTTTAACTATAGGAAAGCAGACTGGCAAGGATTCACTGATGATCTGGACCAGAACGTGGAGAGGATTGCTGCAAAACCTCATAACTATGACAAATTTGCCCAACTAGTGAACAAGGCTGCCCGGAGATTCATACCCAGAGGCTGTAGGATGGAATATACTCAAGAATTCTGAAGGGTGAACACTTCAGACGCCTAAAAAACGCCAATGTCCTAAGGTGTCCGATGTTCTTAGCGACTCCGACGAAAAATCTAACTTTTTTATTTTTACTCTGAGGCAGCAAAAAATGGAATATATATTTCGATTGTAATCATTTAATTAGTTTTCGTAATATTTTTCACATAAGGAACTGGAAGTATTTATCATAGAAAACGTAATATGAGCACGTGTCAGGTGTTCAAAAAGGTGTTACATTTTAGGCGTTCTGAAAAAATTTAGAGTGTGGGAAGTTCCGTCCTCTGGTAGAGTTCATGCACTTTACGAATTACTGCTCGCCTGTCACCGTTTAGTTGTTAAATTTTGCAAAGTGTTTTGGTTTTAAGAATCTTGTACCACGTTTGCTGCGTGGGTTTTTTATTCATGTGCAGTTCCATTCGCGCTATTACATTATGTAACAAGGTAAGGATTCCCCTCCATTTTTCTTTTCTTTTTCGAAGGATTTTTAAGATTAAAAACTAAGCGCGGATCATCAGTTGTGAATGTCATGATTGAAGAGACGGCGTGGTACGTAGATGATAGTAAAATACTTTGAGATCAATTACGGGACCACGTGTCTCGTCGACAATATTGAAGTTTACTATGCTAAATATGGGCATAGTTTAAAAACGTGGTTCTCAGTTGTGTGCTATAAGATACATATAGGCCAGCATTATGTGTGAAAATTACAGGTGAGTATATTTATATATGATGCCTAAACCAAAGAGGTTCTATATAGAATAGAGAGGCAAAACGTTACTAATCTTTAGAATTCATCGTCTCGCATGGTTTGCCGACCCAAAGAAAACATAGAGTACCAACAATAGAAAGCAATGGTCCTCCGTTCCTTCACATACTGTGGTGCCGCTTTGCATATTACACTAATCGGTAGTGATAACAAATTGATGTAGGTGTTAGAGGTGCCAGGTGTAATAATAGTGTACCGGGATCATTGTTGTCAGATACTCTTTTTTCTCATAATGTAATGCGCGCTTAGGTGAAAAGATGTATTCATTGAGGCGGTTTATTTAAATCAAGGACCGATGGACGTGTCATTTCTTCGTTGTGTGGCATGGGTAGGACCATTTAACCACCCAATAGCACCCAACATCCAACACTTGATATTTTGGGGATTGTTTTATCGAATTGACATATGTGTGTATACAGCACCCAAAACTAATAATTATCCGGCAAATATTCAAAATGTCAGCGCCCAGCCACGGACACTGGTGTGGTTTGAATGGGCTTCACCCCCTGGACTAAAACATGTTTACAAGAAAGTCCTGGGTGCAAAGCAGTCTTTTATCTGAGCTTTTGAGATTTTTTCGCAGGCGCTATCAGCTATAAATTAAGTGCCGTACTATTGCAACATCGTGTACTAACAAGTATAGAGGGGCATTCACATTCTGAAATTGTACAGAGTAACAAGCGATGAATATTTTGCGATTTAGACAATGCACTAGAGTTAGCGAGGGGAACAACTGTGACCGTTTTGTTAAAAGGAATCGAAACAGGCAATCAGGGTTTCGGCATTTCAATTTGAACACGCCTCACAAAGAGATTGCGGATCGTTGGAAACCCGTCGCTTCTACCTCTCTCGATTTATACTTAGAAAACAGTATTACCCAAGAAAATGGGGTGGCTGAAAGTGCTAAGAATTTCCAGCTTTGTCCATACTCCGTGAATGGTTACATTACTTTGTATGGACAGCTGATTAGTTGCCCAATAACAAAATCTAATAAATGTGACATGAAGATATGTCATACAAAGTGCGATGATTCAAACGAAAACTTTAGTGGCTAGAAAACATCTGTTTCAAATAGTTCAATGAATGTGCCAATTGTATTCAAAGAAACAAACACCAACCTTATCGAGCGATGTCGGAAGTGCAAGATTTTCAGCTGTCCGCGCACGCTGACCATTCACTAAATGACTTTTTCTTGATTAAAAATAAGTTTCTGACAAACGGTTGAGATCTAATGATTATCGTTTCCTCGCGCCCTGTGCAGTATATGGAAAGCGTGTGGTAATTTGAATGATCGAAAAGAGAGGTCTTGACCGAGAGAAGTCAGGATATTTAAATAACACCGTGAGTTTTCAAGGGTTTATATAGTACCACCGGCGCGGTTTTAACTGCCTCCAAAAATACATGATTTCTTCTATAGCCCAGTGATTGGTCTGAAAGCGAAATACAAAACAAATAAAGCCCAAATCGAGCTGAGAGTAAAAACGGAACATGAAGAAGGAGGAGCCCGGGTGCCATTCAGATAAGACAGCATACTCTGTAAAATGGTTTCTTGGCGTCATATGTAGGACATGTCTTGGCAATAGCTGTCTTCAACAACAATAGAACAGAAAAGAAAACCAAAAACCAATGAAGACACCAATTAAGACACGTAGACACGTTTCTAGCAAGACATGTCTCTAATATGGCTTCAAGAGACGCGTCAGTTTGTTGAAACCAAAGGTCTTGCATAAAACATGACTTGTGAATGTGTGTTTTTTTTTTTTTTTTTTTTTTTTTTTAAAAAAAGTAAAAAAAAACTCTATGATTAATTTTAATTTTGTATTTTCTTTATTTATTGTGAGACACGTCTATTGCCAAAGACAGGTATTACATATGACGCCAAGACACCATTTTACAGGTTCACCGAGTGACCAATCAAGGCCACCCCTAAAACAAAGTTTCTAATGAGCATAATTTGAACGATTGGGTCACGTATTATTAAAAATCATCACCAGAAGTCACCTAAACTGCTCACTTCCAAAGTTTGAGATGATCGAATTTTTCTTTTGTGTAGTAAAATTTAAATATCGTAGCCAATACTGTGTTTCCACCAAAAAAGTAATGGATACCGTAATTTTTAAAACTAAGGTGGCTTATGTATTTTCTTTATGAAGTACTTCGATTTGAGCTTAGCATTCAAAGTGCTTAGTATAGGGACAAGCATTATGTTATGAAAAAAAGCACTTTGTTTGATTGGTGTTCTGTTTTGCTTTGTTTTTTCTGTATGTTCTTTTGTAAGCCCAATGGAAATTAGCTCTTGTGGTATGGTATGTCAATGAAACAGTTCCCGTAAAATTTACCCAATGCTCAGATTTTGTTGAAACTGTTGACAAGTTGTTCGTATTGTTAATAGGATACAAAAAGGTTTATTTTTAGTGTGTGACATTTCGTGAAAATGACAATTTTGCGGACACGAGGACTTTATAACGTAATTGTGACGCATACTAGGCATGTTGATAATACGTTGATTTTTAATTTATCAATGGAAAGACGCGGACCATAGCTATCCACTTAGAGCTGTTTGTAACAGTTCACTACTTAAGGAATGGTTAGCGCCCCTTTTGACCCAAGGGTAAAACCTGTCTTCCTGAATTTGGCGTAGTAAAAATGCCCAAACTTGGCAAAGTGTATAATTTTTAGTGTGTGTGTACTTACTAGTGCGCCTTTTTGTGTATCAAGTAATCTTGTTTTTCTTTCGTTTCCTTATGTCTAATGATCACATAAAAAGGAAGAAGATAAGGGTTAGGGGCACAAATGGCCATTTTATTGGTTTTAGAAAAGGTACACAGCGGGAACATAAAAGCCTTTAAAGGCAAATTAATTTATGTTAGGCAAGCAAAAAGACACACAAGTTACCTCCGGGTGCATGTTGGATGCCTATGAATGTGGTGTGTGTGTGTGTGTGTGTGTGTGTGTGTGTGGTGGGGTGTGGGTGTGTTGTTTGTGGATGTTTGCGGACACTAACATGAGGAAACACCTTCGAACCGCGGACACACAGGAACCGGGCCACGTAGCGGACCGCTACGGCCGAACTCTGCCTAACTAGGCTACTGAATGTCCCCGGTTGGCATTTTGCCGGTGTTTGCAAGAAGTGTGTGTGTGTTACGTGGTGCTTACTGGAGTGACATTGTGGGGTTATTTTAAGTCGAAATGAACATTGTGGGGTTATTTTTTACACTGTGGGGTGAGTTTTACTGACATTGTGGGGTTATTCTACTAGATTACTATGTTGCGAATTGTCCTATAACGGCATAACTGTAATCTAGTATATTGAGGTTTATTCCGTAAAAGATTTAGAAAAGAGGATGTTTTCTAGTTTAGTACCCTTTCTAGGCCTGCGGCACATCCTCTTGGCTAAGAAAAGTGAGAAAAACTCTTTAAAAAAATGAAAAAAAAATTAAAAAATTGAAAAAAATCTGAAAAAATGTCTAAAAAAGTGTTTTTAAGAGAAAAACTCTCCAAACAATGGGGCAATCTACACGGCAGCGCGCGATCCAGATCGGACCCAGATATCGTATCAAGTTTGCGTCTACACGGCATGATCCAGATCTGCAACGCGTACATGGTGAGTACACGCTTGGTTAGTGTCGCTCACTTTAAGCGGTACTTTTAGGTTACGCGTAAGTATTCCTCGATTAACAAGGTACGCGTAACAAAATACCCACCCCCCCAACACTTTTACGTTCGAAAGGCGCTGTACTTTCGCACTCAATGCGCGTGTAAAGTTCTATAAACGGGCTCCCGTGATCTGGATCTCGGGGCAACGGGGGGAAATCCGATCTGGATCTGGCGCTGCAGTGGAGATTGACACCATATAGGTTTTGAATTCTTCATTATCGTTTGAAAAGTGTATTTTTCTGAAAAAATGTCTAAAAAAGTGTCTTTTTAAGAGATTTTTAGCCAAAAAACCCCACAATGTAGCTTGGTAAGTAGGGGTGTGTGTGTATGTGTGTGTGTGCGTGCGTGCGAGGCGCGCGTCGTGTGTGGTGTGGGGGTGATGGTGTGATGTTGTGGTGGTGTGTGTGTGACCTAGTTTGGTGTGGCGCGAGTGTCACCTTTGCTTGTGAGTGTAATCACGTGAGTGTGCGAAATCCAAGTTCCAAGTCCCCTTCAGCCATGCCGCAGAAACGGGTTAAACATGTTTCAAGCTAGGGCTGGTTGTTTCCAATAACACTTGTCATTCATCACCTGAGTTGATGGGTAGATCGCCTCACTAAATCACCGACCATGCTTAGGATTGCTAGCGGTGACGGGAATACCCTGTTTATAGGAGTACACTGATAGACACCGAAGGCGGAGAAGTGTAGGTTTCAACGAAGATTGATGATTGCTGGCTTGATGAGTGTGGCATGGTAACGTTGACTGATAGCCTGTCAACTGGTTAAAAGATCTTCTTCACTCGTGCAAGTGGAAAACCGCGGCTTTGTAACTTGTAATATTTCCGATGTGTGACTGTTGCATTTGTATCTAAATCATTCAAATATTCATCAATTAAAAAATTACATGAAACATCGAAATAAAATGTAATAATTATGTAGAAGATGAGAGCAAGAACATAATCAGCTCGATCAGCAGGCCCGTATCCAGGATTTTTTGGGGGGGGGGGGGGATGCGCGGATTTTTCCAAAAGGGGAACCTTTTTCCAAAAATGTGGACCTTTTACACAATTTAGAGGGAGTTGAAATTTGGCAAAAAGGGGACCTTTTTGCCCAAATATTGCTTTTTTACCAAAAAAAGCATAAACCCCCTATTTTTTCCTACCTCGCTCGCTCGCCCACATCATTTTTGTGGACCTTTTTGGAAATTTGAGATTTGGGGGGTACATCGCACCCCCCGCACGCCCCCCCTGGCTACGGCCTGTCTATCACCAAAAATACACAACTCAAATGTTTTGCGCACCTAAACATTTGAAAACAAGTATGTATCAAATCCTGTTAAAATAACTGAGCAACTTTTATTTTTTGAGTCATTGTCTGTTATGGTGTTGGTAGTTTAAATTAACTTTTTGCATGACTTTGAAATAATTTGTAAAATAAATTTAAAATTCCAGGTACTGCAATTTCTTCATATCGTCAAAGTATAGTAGATCGGTTAGAAAACATCTTAGCCCATGCTGCAGGATCTCAAGGTCCACCAAAGATGGTCACCATGGTTGAGGTCAATTGGAGCAGCTATTAAATTGACCACAGGGGCTATTTGACCAATAGTGAATGTTCAAGTAAGTGTTTGGTTAATTGTTAAAGTATATTTGGTACAATTGACTTTTTTTTCTTTTTATCTCTTTTATTGGCATTAATTTATATAAAGAAGAGCATTTTATAGAAGTATTTTATACAAGTAGATAGTTAAATATTATAGGTACTTGTTATTGACTTTTAAGCATATAGCAATTTCAGCAAATGTAGATCATTTGGTAGATGAAATGCTATGTTTGCCCCGGCATTGACCTAGAGCCTAAAATGTAGGAGAATATATGGAACAAACAAATAATAATAATTAAACTTTGACTGTCTTCTTTTGTAAATCGTTTTGTTTTTCGTTCTTGTTTTAATATATAATGTGTGTTTCGTATTGTGTCTCAATATAAATTGCATCTTTGATCTTTCATGTCCTATACATTATGTTTTTTATCCTGAACTATCTTTAAGCGAGCGATGCCTTTAGATTTTCTGAAAAACACTAATATTTGTATCAAAATGAACTACAATTTTTCATCAACAATGCAAACGATTTATCGACGCTGAAAAAATTACCAACTGTATTTTACATAACGCATTGATAGAAGAAAATGGTATTATGTTTCCATCTAGCACACATCTGACGATTTAGACTTCTTGTTCTGTTTTTACAGAATCGATAGGCTGCACTTCGTAGTTTCGATTCAAGAGATGATAGCTGTGAAAGTTTGTTTTCAAGATGTCCGAGACGAGACGGTTGTAATTGTAATTGTATTGTGTGTGAATGCTCACAGAGCTATCCTTTGCAGAAAAGATTTCGATTGTATCTGAATACGCAATAAATAAATAGACCAATGACCCAGATATTAAAGTAAAAACAAACAACCGTAAACAAAAGCCAAAACATACAACATCACATCCTCGCATTAGGTATTGAAGTTACGGGACAAGGCTGTCAAGAAATTATGGTCTTTTCAATTTTATTCACAAGGTTAAAAAACAACTTACTATCATAAATTTTGTTTGAAATGAATGGAACGTTATTGTTAGTGGACGTCAATGTCAGTACTGCAAAAATTAAGTTTAGGTGCATAGGAAAAAAACTTGTTTCCAGTAGGCAGCACGCATTTCGATTTTGGAACCATTTTTACCGTATTTCGTTTTTTTTAATTTGATTTACTAAGAAAACATGCAGTTTTAGACAAAATTTGCATTAACTTGAAAAATGTAAGTGATCCCAAATCGATATTTTTGTTTAAACTAATAATTTGACAGTCAAATATGGTTTGTAACTGTTTTGACTTACCATTTGCATGATTTGGCCCGATATGAGCCATTTCTGGGGAAACCCTTTTCAAAATAATAATAATAAAAAATAAAGCATTTCGCATTTAGGTTTTTGGACTACCTCAGTACAAGAAACAACTTTTTTTTTGCATTTACTATATTATGATACTATAATTAATAGCATGTATGTAAGTCGATTAACACGTATTGTTAACCTATTAACACCTCGCTGTTATTGAACAATTACTAAATAAACATCTTCAGATTGAAATGCTTAAATTAGTTACTCGTAAGGGTGAACGAATCATTTGTGTCACTTCATGCATATTGTTGAAAGGTTTAAGTCTTCATAAAGGTTTCAAATCTCATGCTTTAAAATGCTATTATTACTATTTGATAACGTCATTGATGTCGAGATCCAATATTTTTGCACAAAAACTCGCCCGTATTTAAAAACTGTGTCAACAGTCTTTACTACAATATTACGCAAAAACCACAACTTTGATGAATATAGCAATATGAAACATTTGAAGATTTGACTGAACCTTTATGAGAATTTGAAACCTTTATGGAGATTTGATACCTTTATGAATTGAAACCTTTATGGCAATTTGAAAATTTTCAATACGAAGATTTAAAACCATTACGAGAATTTGAAACATTTATCAAGATTTCAAACCTTTATGATGAAACCTTTATGCGAACTTGCACCATTCAATATTTGAGACCTTTTCGGTATTTGAGATCTTTTCTGCATTTGATACCGCTATGGCAAATTTGACCGCCCATAAGGACTAACGATCAGCACAAATAAACGATCTTTAAATGGATTTTTTACGCTCTATCAGTGCATTGCTCATTTGAATTGTTCCATCTCGACACTATGTTGACGACATTAGACTAGAAGGTCTTCATCAATCATTCTATTGTTGCATGTACTTTTTCCTTGTGTTAGTAGCTTGATTTCTTTGTGTGTTTTCTATACTTTGGTATTTTCACCTGATCTCTAACTATTTATTAAATGATAGAAAACAATACTTATACTACTATTCTATCTCCAACCTGAAGATATATGTGGAGTACCACATGTGTCTATATTAGGCACTTTGTTATTCGTATTACATGTTAACGATATAAAAAAATCATCCATATTAGAATTATTTGGGGATGACACCACCATAATGTTTTCTGATCCAATGGTTGAGAGTAAAGTAGATTTGATAAATAGGTAAATAAGCTTGAAGAAGTATTGGGAGCAAATAAGTTATTAGTTAATGTTAGTAAACTGTGATTTAATTATATGGAATAAGGAACATCCAAGTATAAGAAGCAATAACAGAGAACACGTCAGTCAATATTATATTGGATGGTACAAACCTATAACATGTATTACCACTTGAAATTTCTGGGCAGTAATAATTGATGAAAATCTTACTTGGAAATATTATATTGATGGTCCGAACTGAAATTATTTCAAGAAACTGCATGGTGTACTAAACAAACCAAACATATTCCTGAAAGCATCCTCGATATACTTTATTGCACGCTTATATTACCTTTATGTAAATTACAGCATATTAGGATACTTGGATTGAGAAACATTTGTAAAAAAGTATTTAGATACAAATTCTTTAAAAATGGACTGCAGTGTGTGAACAATATCTAATCATGCTAATACGGTCACTAGACGCATAACCCCCGCAGCCGCGCGCAAGTGGCTGTAAGCCTGCTATTAACTAAAACGGGGATCCGTCTGCTCATTACAGTCCACGGTAAGGGTATTTAGCCGGCTGACATTGTTTTCGTTTTGTAGACTTTATGGACCCATCTTTTTTCACATTCATGCGGGGACAATTGAATATTGAATTATTAAGAACAATATACAGATGTGAATCTAAAAAGTATTTTATTATGGGAATAACAGCCCATTTTGGAAAAAATAAAGATTTTGTGCCGTCACGGCATTGATGGTTTAGTATTTTGTTTGCATTTCGGGGGACCCATGCGGTAAAAATGACGTACTATCCCTACATTGGAAAAAACAACCGATTTCGGGTGTTGTCCCCATCGTACTTCGGTTTTTGAATACAGTAGGGAAAGGTAAATTTGTACTGTTTAGACATAATAAACCGTGTCTTTTGAAAAAATATATGCACGCTGGGCAGAGGAGGGCCATGTACAGACCTTGATTTAACATATCGGATTTATCTATCGGTCGCCCCCGAAGTGCAAACTGAACTGATCCCTGACACGTGACCTGGTAACCTGACACGTGACACCAAACTATTCATCTCGTTACCTTTTAACATCAATACGGCAAAGCAGCAAGCATTCTTTATCTCCGTTGTCACAGCGTAAGCGATCAAGAGTGCGACTATCTGTTTAGACTAGTTTCAATGGCATTTGAAGGCGTAAGTAAAGACCCTGTCAACCTAACACCTATCGATGATATCTACCGCTCTTCTACCGAACCTGCTTATAGTCAGTCGGTTAGAGCGGCGTGCAGGTAATACGAAGGTCGCCGTTTCGAAAATCCGGCCAAGCGCACATGGGTTGTTTTTTCAACACTACTCGTGCGCTGGCCATCTCCCAGGGAAAGATTAATAAATTATATAGTTTTCACTGCAGTTCAAGTCATAGTGTGGTACTTTCAATGACGTAACTTACCAGCACGGGGTAAAGCTATTATCTTAAATGTTTTTCACTGTTCAAATTCAAATAAACAATGCAAAATAATGCTCTTAGTGATAGCCATGAAACATAATGCGTGCATTTCACGCATGAACTTTGAAACATTTAACCTGCTGCAATAACATTGGGTTCCGAATTTGTTTGACACCCTCAACTTGTTTACAATCCATATTGTCGTGATGAATTTCCGCTGTGCGTTTAATTTGGTTTGTATTGAATGTACACAACACTCCAGAAACTTCCCCTGCAAAAGGAATCTCTATCAAACATAATACCCTTGAACATACGGGCCATGGCTACAGAGCTATGCCATCTTGTAGCCATGTGCACCGATACACTCTAATCTCAAACCCTATTATACTTTTTATCACCCCCCAAAACCATTGCACTCCTGGATTCCTAGACGAGTGACTATATAAGTCACTAAATTCCATTATTTTCTCGTGTTCAATATTCTTGAATGTTTCTTACCAACAAACAGTGCAGTTTGTAGTATAAATATGCGGGCCGAAATTACCAGTACATTTAATGTTTTTATTCCACAATTATAACTAACACACCAAGAATTTTTTGACAATATCTTCGGCAAAGAAACCAAAAGGTTTCTCTCTCTTGATCAACGGTCATAACTCTGGACCTATCTATCTATACACTTTTCTATAGATCCAGAGATTTAAAGAAATCAACAATCGGTTAAGCATTCAGAAATCAATTGAGCCAAAACGTATGACATCTTATGAATAATGATTTCATCTGGAGCAGTGTTATACTTTTTTTGGTTAACTTGACGCCTTTTGTTTGTTAAAGGCGCACGATCATCATTTACTGATGTAAACAACAAAGCCCCTTTTCATTGTTGTCGAAGTTAATTTGTTTTTAAAGTTTTTATTGGAAATCGTTGTCGTAAAGGTATACCTAGCCCCAACAGCTGAAACAATGGCAGTTTTATAGGATGAATTTTTCTGTCTGCAAAATGTCGGGATCCCCGACATTATGACGTAACATGAAACAGTACAATGGGGGCAGTTTTAGGTGACTTTAACGAGTTTTTAATAATCTGTTTACGGAAAACCAGTATATTATTTTATTGATTGACACAACCATGATCGATTGCGAGACACAATGGGAGGCTTAAAAAAAGTGAATTATATGCTTTAGTTAACTTTCTTTTGTGGGGGCCCACTTCTGGCCTAGTCGGTCAGTTGTTGAGTATAGAAATAAAGTATGATTTATCTTCCAGTGAATGGTATTTTGTTCTGATTCTGTGTTGTACGTAAGTTTTGGAATTGAATAAAGTCCGTGTACTTTAAAATGTGTATTAATCTTTATCAACGTTGGGTCAATCCATTGAACATGTTGACATAACACTAAACTGGTTACCCACGATTGAGTATTCAGTTAACCAAACGTGAGTAAAAAGGTGTTTTAAACAGAGTCCGGCTCTGTCAGAGTGGGTGGAGGCCCGGAGTATACCTAACTTAAATATTGATTTATGTTTTTTTTTGTTTTGTCAAAAGAGGTTTGCACGGTAGAAGCGTCATAAGTTTTGAGTAATCTGGTGGGTATAAGTAATGTTGGTATTTAAATTCGCATGCTGTGTGTTTTAGGGTTAGATACACAGTTAACCATACATACATACAATCATTTCAGAGGATCAATATTGGGACTAATATGTGCACATTTTTGCTTACCAAGTTGTGGGGGGGGGGGGGGGGGCATTAATAATCATAATTGGGGTCATATTATTTTATTCAGGAAACTTTGTGAATAATTAGGTAGGAATGAGCTGTTTTTGGTATATGATAAGTTTTTAAAATGCGCTTCTTTTCACACCAAAAAAAAATTAAAATCGGCCCAGCTGTAATGAGTTAATTAGTGGGTCTCTTGGTAACCTCATTAGGCACCTACCGGAAGTCGGCTAAATATATTTAAAATCTTGAAGATAGCCATTTTGCTGATATTATTATGTTCACACATACACATTTAGTAAAGGGAAGAATATTTTCATTGGTAGAAAACCAGCGGCCGCTGTCACCATTCGGCGCTACTTTATCCGTTTTAAGATAAGTATCCTGTATATATCTCGCCTCTGTGAAGGTACTTAATAGGGAAAATTACCTTATTCAGTATCTCTTTGTCTAGAGGTCTCCTGGATTATCGGGTTAAACTTTGTGAGCGCTCAACCATATGCATCCATCCCATCCCATTCCCTCAGACTTAGAAGCATATTGCATATGCTCTGATGGAATTCTGGAGTTGCTTTTAGCTCCATCTGTCTGAACCAGATGACATAGCTCGTTCTGAGTGAATTCATGGCTGCTGTATCAAGTTACACCTCCTCTTTCCTTTATGAATGCCAAAGGATGCCAGGCATTTGTTGACTGACTGTATTGCGAACCCCTGCTTCCTACCTATTGGAAGGTAAGTATGTAGAGCATCCTCTGTTTTCACAGTCCATCCACTACGATCTTGGTATTTTGCACTTCTTGCTAGCATATGCATTGGATAGGTTCACCTCCATAGGGACCGTCAAGCTCTAATGATGATCTCCGCTGTTCTTTTGGTATAAGATCTCACTGGAAGGAAAAACAAAATTTGTTTGTGTTCCGCATCTCCATAGTTATCCATAAGGAGTCTCCTGTCATTGGCCTTCTTCAGAAAGTTGGTTGGCTCTGTCTTTGGCATTGGTAGAAAGAGTACTACAACCATTGCGGTTCTGGAACAGTTTGAAATGAATGATGGCATAAAATTGGCAGAGTCCGAGATTGGTCTTTGTCCAACGCTTCAGATTGTCAGGAGAGGGAAGTTGATCATGATTTTTTAATGTGGAAAGACAACAGTTCTTCTGGCGGCCACATACAAAAAGTTCTTCCATCAATTCACCACTGTCCTTTATAGTGTTTCGCACCGTAAGAAGGTAACTAACATGGTCTTCCTCATCTACCCTTTACAGTCCGGTGAGGCATTTCCTTGTTATTGATCGACTCATGTTTCTGAATCAGCTTTTGTGCGTTTTGTAACCAAAAACTGTTGGTTACAAATGCTTGGTACATCTGCTTATACCTGCCCATTGCTTAGTATTTGGTGGGCAGTAAGCTGAATTCAGACTTCGATAGAAATTGGAAGTTAAATCATGTAAGAGGGTGAAACTCCCATGCAGTTTGGTTACAATAGCATTATTGTATATCCGTAGCTTCATAAAGCTCAGTCAGTTGACTTGCATTGGTTGTGATTACCATGTCTCTGATGTTATTGTCTTTCAGGTCGTTATAAATGTAGATCAGCTTCGCGAGAAACCGCGTGGGTTGACTGTGGATATACGCAATCTGCTGTCCGGGTCGGGATCGTGTCGCGTTTTGTGTCCTCATCGTTTTTATTCTGCGTTGGGACAAACTTCTTCATGGAGTGTGAGACTCGCATTTGCTTAGTTTGGCTTTCATGGTCCGTGTCCACTTGAGGAAGATGTTCACTGTATTTACAAGTTCTTGACGCCCTTCTGGGCTCTTAGATACCAGGGTCAGGTCATCTGTGTATGCTTTGGCAGATGATATGATGTACCGAGGTGTTTGGCCTTGTCTAGGAGATCAAGACACAGATTGAAGACGGCCAAGAACAGGATGCAGGAGAGTGGGCAGCCTTGAAAGACTCCTATCATTGTACTGTATCCAGTCAGTTGTACATTCACATATGAACAGCTCAACATAGTACTTAAATATGATCTTCCTAGGTGTGGTCTGGAACATGATACCACTCTAAAGCAAACTGTACATGGTTGTACAGTAACATTAAAAATAATTAACCCTTTATTTGCTGAAAACAAACCATTTCATCGTAGACGTAACTAAACCGTTACTTTACAAACTCTGTGGGAAAATGACGTGTATTTTGCAACACTCGTAAAAATACAAATTGCCTAAAACTGCAAGTTTTGTGTTAAATATGTTCCATTTTTTGCCCAATGTTTGTGTCAGTGTTTGAAAACAATGTTTTGTCCCTAATTTACAGCCCAAATAATAAAATTCATTTTTATTGCTGATTTGGTGTTGTTTTATGACCCTTCACATGTGGTATAAATTTCGTGCAAAAATTCCTTCGGGAAAGTGGTTTCCTGGGGGGGGGGGTAGGTCCATGGACCCCCTTGGGCAGTATTAACGGGAGTGAAAACCCCTTGTCATTTTTAATCAAGGTACGTTTATTAGTAGTCCTTATTCAGCGCAATAACCATCTTCAAATGTAATACATCAGTGTATTACTCAAATGAGATGTTTCATCCAAAGACTCTGCCGACTAAATTAGTATGTTTACCGGTAATAATCACCTTAATAACCATCTATATAATGTGAGTTTAATACAGTTTTAAGGTACGTTTATCAGTAGTCCCTAGTCAGCACAATCTTGAAATGGAATCTTTGCACTCTATATCAGTGTATTACTCAATTTATACTTGATGAAATAATTAACATAAGGACTACGAAGTAGTCTACTGGGCCACCTTTCCTATTATGTTATGGGCACTTGGATAGCATACTCATCACACCCTAAAATGTATCCTATAAGCAAGTATTTTCATTTGGTTAAAACATCTCAGGTATTTTGCTGCTATGCATTTGGTTTGAGTTTATTACCCTAAACAAGATGTGACTGTTTAAAAACGCACCCAAACAAGTATTTCGATGTAATATTGCTACCCTAAACGATTAGTTTTTTTTTATTAAGGTTATGCGTAGGGAGCGATAACAATGACGAATCCCCACACAATGCTAAACATTCCTCGAATTCAGAAAAGAATCACCCGGGGAAACTACCTGGTAAAATCAGGAGAAATCTTCTATTTTTAGGACTTTGTGTGTGTGAAAAGAATTCGAAATGTGTTACGAGTATGATCGAAATATCACACCTTATAAACCCTTTGATTTACAAAGTGAAAATCATACCCTAGTTTTGCATAATTTACAATGATTTTGATACCCTAAACAATGTACACGCGTACATCGCCTGATCTCGTGACCCTATATAATTACGTGGTTTTTTTTGCATGATAGGCCACCTTGTAATACAAATGTCACCCCAGACATGCCAGATATGCATCCTTCCCCGAGCCCCAACGATAATGTTCCGCAAATGCTCTTTTACAACTATTTGCAAGATTTTGACCCTAAAGCTTAACTTAATGGACCATCTATGTATATCTGATTTGATGTCCATTAGTGATATGGTTAATTCGTGTAATCGCGGTACTTCCGGTACCGGCCGATTCCTATAGAGTTATTAGATGTAACTTTAGCCAATCAGAGACATGGTAAGGAACAACCTGAAAGGTGCATTATATATAAAAAAAAAAAAGACGATCTATTTTGATTGGTTACTCAGATGTTAATCTCAGTTTCACCATGTAATGATGCTAATCGCAGACCTTGAAGGTCTCTGGAATTAAAAAAGTCCTATAGGTCCCTGTATAGTTACTAAAGAATAATATTTATGATCACGGGTATAATTAAATAATTGACCTTGGTAATTCGGTCCGAGATTTATGTTTACGATCAAATGAAATTTGCCACTGAAAATAGTGAAATAAAGTTGGTTAACCCATTGACTGGGTTAACCGTACAGACCCTATTTTGATTTTCATCATAAAAGAGGTTCCCTCTAAACAATAAAAATTGCAAATGGACTTGAAATCCGACAGACATCTTGTCTGAACTGACCACTGTGACTTGACGGCATTATAACATTAATAATGTCCTCCCTTTTGACGGCTTGACATTTTCGCGTATTCCAAACCAATAAAACTGTCATCGCTGGGTAGACTGTAGACAGATATGCTCGATGAAATAACTGGCGCATCTTCGATTTAAAAGAACTAGAAGTGAATGGAAAAAGTAGTGTCAGTATGGGAAAATGAAAACTGACAGGCGCATGAAAATTGACATCCATATGACAAATAAAATGTTTTGCTCGCATCGTCGACCCGGAAGGTACATGTAAAATGACAAACTTAAGGGGAAAGTCAGGCCACGCGGTTTGTTCAGGCTTCGGCGCTCTTATCCTTTTAGGCTCTTTTTAGCCAAACATTGGGAAGATTTTTTTAACTAAGCAGCAGTCTTATAACAATCCAGAACGCTTTAAGCAATGAGAATTTAATATAAGAGAATGTTAGAGTTACAGGCAGGCCACAAATACCGGGCCTGCAGGTTGCAGTGTAAGTTAGACTTGTAATTTACGCGTGCAGCCATACAGCTGCTCTGAATAGGGCAGGGTAGCACTTAACCATTGACTTAACAAGGACGAACTTCACTGCTTCAAGGATAGCATCAAAGTGAGAGATTACTTAACCTGAACAAAGTGGTTGTCCTTATTGGTAGAACTATCGTCCATTATGTTTTACTCTCACAAACCATTATTATGATTATTAGCGTGTGATTACTGTGTTCCACTTTTACAGCCGTCTCCACTCGTTTTGTGAAACATTCATTTTTTCTGCATTGCACTGACTATATATTTCAACGTGCAACAGACATGAATTCTATCGTAAGATTTACGCTTTTTACAGAGGATCCCCTTTTTGAATCTATTTATTTACACTATGTTATAATGAGCCCTTAAACCACTTAAACTACGTGTCAAAAGTGGGTGATTGTATCAGAGTGGTTGACTAATAATTCATCTTATCACTATATCTACAACTGAAAATGAAGTCTCCGTTTTGGAGGAAAGGCAAGATCACCTCCATCCATTGGCGATGTTGGGTTAGAAAATGAATTCTGATCTGACGTTCAAGTTTTTGGACCACTTTGACGATGCTAGCGCTATGTTAATTAGCCTTTGTTCACCGCCTCTCCCCTTCACTTTTCACAAGTGGCAAGCTAGCTACGCAGATACCGGGATGCAGACACGGAAATCAGTCCTGGATGTTTTATCTTAGTCCGCAAAGACTGACAACTTCAACATTGTTCTTGCAGGCGCCCTTCCAGATAGCTAAAGATCCAACTGCCGAGGTGTCCAAAAGGCAGAAACAAGGAATCCAGTCTCATTCCAAGGAAATTGATCATATTGCCTCGTGTTTGGTGTTCCAACTACACTGTTGATTCGTATCTCTCTCGATACTCCTCTCTCTATTTACTGAACTCTGCTGTCCAAACTGGTTTTGTGAGAAGTCATATAACTCTATCACATGGCAGGGAGCTTATCTGTGCTTGCACTTCGAATCACAACTGCCAATCACTGCCCAGGACTCTGTGTTATTGGCAAGATTCCATATCTCCGCTTTTTTTTTGTTTTTTTTTTAATCATTGTTACAAGGCGGCCCGCAGGGCGCCTTGTTCCGTGTGGGGGGGGTTTCTGATGCTTTTCTTTCTTCTTTAAAGGCGGCCGTCAGGCGCCTTGTTCTGTTTCTGATGCGTTCTTCTTCTTCTCTTCCTTTCTTTCTCTATCACACTTTAACATCGTCAGCTTAGTCATTGTTTGACGTATTTTGAACTAGACTTATACCAAAGACCGCTGACCTCATTTATGTCATATGACATGACCCCTGTCTGCCTGACCTGGCCACAGGCGTCAATAATGTAAATTTAATGTTACAAAACTTATCTTCCTCTACAAGCATACGCCGATATCAACTAAACTGGGTCAGAGGAACCATGACACTTGCTTATATAGGGTTTTTCAGGGATAAGGATCAAAGGTCATTAAGGGGGTCATTTCCGGTTTGAAAAGCTCCAAAAATTGTGAAAAATATTCACAAATTGCTGTCCTTACACTTACGTACTACGTACGAGTCACGTCATTAGAGTACATGTCCAATTGTTACCAGGTTAAGGGTCTTCGGTGTTGTTTCCAAATTTTCACTGGATCAAGGCTCATTAATCGGTCCACGTTTTTTTTGCCGTCAAACTCCAAAACGATTCCAAATTTCAATTTTTTTTAATCTCAAAACCCAACATAGTACAGTAACCTCACTTGCAGATATGTCACTCATGTTACCATGGTGTATGCAAGGTATTTTTTTTTTTTTTTTTTTTTTAATTTTTTAGGTTTTTTCTTTTTTTAATAATTTTTAACAAATTTCTTATCTCCAGAACTAAGTAAAGGATAGTAGAATTTTTTATTCGCATTGAACAATGCACTTTTTGTTGTGTACACGTGTTTTTTTTATCCCAGGTCAAAAGGGTCATTAAGGGGGTCAAAGGTCAGTTTTGCCAAAAATGCTAAAAATCAAGACCAAATTTGGTATTTCAATTCTCACCTACAGACGACAGATAAAGCCTTTATTTACTACAGTGATTTAACAATTTATAGTAAAGAAGGTCCCTGATTAGTCTCGACCCAAAGGTCAAAGTTCCCAAGGTCAAAGGTCCAAAATTTACAAAAAGCTCGCGATTGAACTGAAATTTGACAGAAATAATCCTCCGGATATCGTAAATCCAGAACTAAACAATACCAGTTGACCCTATTCGTGACCCCAGGGTCACGATCTATAGAGTTGCAAAAAGATCAACAGGCGTCAAATATGTAATTTTTTGTTACAACTTATCTTCTTCTTCTACAGCCATTACGATTAGCCGATATCACCCAAACGGGTTCCAGGAACCACTGACTCCTTGCTTGCATATAGGGTTTCAGGATAAGGAGTCAAAGGTCATTAAGGGGGTCATTTCTCCAGGTTAAAGCCCCAAAATTGGTGAAAAATATCACTAAAAATCGGTCTGTCCTTACAAATTACGTGGCAGAGTGACGTCCATTACAGCACATGTATTGTTACTACCAGGGTCTTGGGTTGTCCACAGTTCAGGATCAAAGCGTCTTTAAGGGGTCACTTCCAGGTCAAACAACCCCAAAATATTCAAAAATTTTCAATTTTTGTTATTCAAAACCCAACATAGTACAAGTAACCTACTGCAGATATATTCATGTTACCTTGTCTGTACTACGCAAGTATTTTTTTTTTTTATTTTGGACGGGTCAAGGTCTTTAAGGTCATTCCGGTTTTTTAAGGTCAATAATTCAAGAATTTTTTATCTCCAGAACTAAGCATAGAGTATAATTGTTTTTATTTGCAGTGGAACATGCATTTTGTTTTGCTGTATACGAGGTTTTTTTACTAGCCGGCTCAAAGGTCATTAGGTGTCAAAAGGTAATTTCTTGCCCCAAAATCGCTAAAAAAAATAGACAAATTTGCATTTATCTCAGCTATAGAGGACAGATACGCCCCGTTATTACTAATCAGTGATGTAACGTTAATAGTAGAGGAGGTCTATATAGTCTCGACCCCCAAATGTCAAAGTCTGCAATGCTTCAAAGGTCAAAATTTACAAACGCTCCGATTGAACGAAATTTGACAGGAATAATCTTCGTGATATCCTAAATAAAGAACAATAAGTGTGACCCTATTCGTTACCCGGGTCACGTTATAGAGGTGCAGATCATCCCTGACATGTCTTGGACTTTAGTTGAACGCAATTAAGATTAACGTTCCTCATAACGTTTTCCCACGTAAAAAACACATTTAATGACATTGTAGACCTATTGGTCCAAGTACAGGGTAAAAAAATGTTACGTTTAAAGTTCAACATTAAGGGGTCACCATTCCTATTAGGCCGCCTTGGTGGTGTTTGGTCTCAGGCATGACTAGTCTCTTTCTTCTATCAACACTTTAACATCCTCTAGCTTAGTCATTGTTTGACGTATTTTGACTAAACTTACATCAAATGACCGTCGACCCTTTTACACCTTATGTCCCTATGACATTGAAAACTGGCATGACTTTGACCTGGCCACAGGCGTCATCATGTAATTTTAATTACAATTATCTTCTTCTACAGCATTACGCCGATTCAACTAAACTGGTTCAGAGGAACATTGAACACTGCTTCATAGAGGTTGGTCAGGGATAGGGTTCAAAGGTCATTAAGGGGGTCATTTCCGTTATGAAAGCCAAAATTGTTAAAATATTCAAAAAATATTCTTTGGGTTGCCCTGTCCTACACTTAACATAAACAGAGTCACGTTTTCCATTAGAGTACATGTCAAATTGTTACCCCAGGTAGGGCCGGGTTGGTCCAATTCCAGATCAAAGGGCATTAAAGGGGGTTCACTTACTTCCTTTCCGGTCAAAACCTCAAAATACTATTCCAATTTTTCAATTTCTTTTTTTATCGCATACCCAAACTCAGTTACAGTGACCGATACTTTGGCAGATATTGCATCATGTTAACCCTGTGTGTATGCAAGGTATTTTATTTTGGAGGTCAAAGGTCATTCTACGGTATTTCCGGGTTTAAGGTCAATTATTTTAAGATTTTTACTCCAGAACTAACGGTAGTAGAATTTTTTTTTACGGAAATATAACATTAACAACATATTTTTTGTTGTTGGTTACACCGACTGTTTTTTTTATACCGAGGATCAAAGGTCATTAAGGGGGCTCGTCACAAGGGTCAATTGTGCCAAAAAATGCCTAAAAATAAGACCAATTGGATTTATCTCACCTATAGAGGAAGATAAAGCCCGTATTTACACACTACAGTGATTGTTAACATTTACAGTAGAGAGGTCCTATGATCGTCGCGACCCCCAAAGGTCAAAGTTCCAAGGTCGTAAGGTCGTCAAAATTTACAAAAAAACATGCTCCCGATTGAACTGAAATTTTTACAGGAATAACCCTCGGGATATCGTAAATACAGAAAAATTACAGTTGGACCCTATTCCTGACCCTGGGGTCACGTTATATTGCTGAGGTGCAAAGAGTAACAGGCGTCAATCCTGTTTCTAATTTTTTTGGTTACCACACATTATCTTCTTCTACGCTTACGGCCGGTCCCGTATCAACCAACTGGTTCAACATACTGACCACTGACCCTTTTGCTTCATTTGGGTGTTTCAGGTAAGTGGTAGTTCAAAGGTATTAATGGGGTCATTCTCCGGGTGAAAGCCAAAAATTGTGGAAAAATTCAAATAATCGCTGTTCCCTTTTTCCACAAATGAGTAGCAAGGTGACGCATTATATCAGCACATGTTTTGGTAGACTTCACCGGGTCTTCGGGTTGTCCACAAGTTTCAGGATCAAAGGTCCTTACGGGGGTCACTTCGGTCAAAACCAAAAATATTACCAACATTTTCAATTGTTTTATCTCAAAACCAACTAGTACCAGTACCTAACTGCAGAGAGGCATTCATGTTCCCCTGTCCTGTATGCAAGGTATTTTTATTTTGGAGGTCAAGTCATTGAAGGTCATTTCCGGTTTTATACAATGTCCAATAATTCTTCAAGATTCTATTATCTCCAGAAACTAACCCGCATAGTAGATTTTTTTCATTTATTGCATTGGAACAATGCAATTTTTGTTGTGTATACGAGGTTTTTGTTTTAATACCCGGGATCAAAGGTCATTAAAAGGTGCAAGAGAGATTTCCCCATGTCAGGTGTCCCAAAAAAAAATCAAAAGTCCTGATTTTGTGCCCTGATGTAAGGTTTCCAGAAAATACCCATTTGGAAAGGATTAAGCAGGAGAAATGTTTCTTTGGGGTGCAAAAATTGTGAAATTTCTAATTTGTATAGGAGCAAATACAATTCCACTTGTTTTACAGGAATTATGAGCACCTCAAAATCACCTTTTTTCTCTCTTTAAAGACATTTCCGCGTAGTCAAATACAAGGTAAGAAATCTATTGAGGGTCCGGACTCTAGAATGAAATTACTATTAGGACCCAATTTTTGGTGCCTCGAATCTCCGTTGCACCTTTAAGGGGTCAAAGGTAATCTTTTTGCCCAAAAATGCTAAAAATACAGATCCCCATTGGGATTTATCTCAGCCGATAGAGGAAAGATAAAGCCTGTTTTACTACAGTGATGTAACATTAATAGTAGAATAGTCTATGATGTCCCTCGAACCCCAAAGGTCAAAGTCAAGGTCCAAAGTCAAATTTACAAACAATCTCCGATTGAACTGAAATTTGATAGGAATAATCTCTCGGGATATCGTAATACGAAAAATTAACGTTGACCCTATTCGGACCCCGGGGTGCCGTTATAAGGTGGCAAAGGTCACAGCGTCACATAGGTAATTTTTTGTTACAATTATCTTCTTCTACAGCAGTACGCCGATATCAACCAAACTAGTTCAAAGGAACCACTGACCCTTGCTTCCTATAGGGTGTTCAGTGATAAGGAGCAAAGGTCATCAAGGGGGTCCTTCCGGTTTGTGTAAAGCCAAAACTTGTGAAAAATCTATTCATAAACACAAAATCGCGCTGTCCTTACAAATTACGTAGCCGAGTGGACGTCATTAGACATGTTTTGGTTTACTAGCAGGGTCTTCGGGTCGTCCGACAGTTTCGGATCAAGGTCTATTAAGGGGTCACTCCATCCGGTCAATATCCAAAAACTTTCCAAAATTCGTCAATTTTTTTATCTCCAAAACCCAAACATAGTACAGCAACCTAACTTGCAGATATCCATTAATGTTACCGCTGTAGCAAGGTATTTTTAATTTTGGAGGATCAAAGTCATTTGAGGTCCTTTCCTGTTTTAAAAAGCCAATAATTTTTAAGATTTTTATCTCCAGAACTTACCAGTAGAACCTTTTTTATTTGCAATTGGAACAATGCATTTTTGTTGTGTACACGAGTTTTTTTTATACCCAGGATCAAAGTCATTACACGGGGTCAAAAGGTCATTTGCCAACAAATTGCTAAAAATAAGACCAAATTTGTGATTTCCTTCTCACCTATAGAGGACGATAAAGCCGTTATTATCTACAGTGATTGTCACATTTATAGTAGAAAGAGGCTATGATAGTCGCGACTCCCACACAAAGGCAAGTTCAAGTCCAAGGTCAAAATTTCGTTCTCAAACCACAGCCTCCGATTGAACTGAAATTTTGATCAGTGACACATCCTCGGATATCGTAAATACCGGAAAATTACATTGACCCTTTCGTTGACCCAGTGGTGTTCCTCGAAGAGGGGGCAAAGTCACAGTGCGTCTAACATGTATTTTTTTTGTTACAAATTATCTTCTTCTACATCATTCCGCCGATATCAACCAAACTGGTCAACATGAACCACTGACCCTTGCTTCATATAGGGTGTTCAGGCTAACGAGTCGAAAGGTCATTAGGGGGTCTTTCCGTGCTTTGAAAGCCAAAATTGTGAAAATTTCAAAAAATCGCTTCCTTACACATTACGTAGCAGAGTGACGTCATTAGACAGCACATGTATTGTTACAGCCAGGGTCTTCGGGTTGTCCACAGTTTTCAGGATCAAAGGTCATTAAGGGGTCCTTCCGGTCAACACCCAAAATATTCCCAAATTTTCAATTTTTTTTCTCAAAACCCACACATAGTACAGTAAACCTAAACTTTGCCGATATGCATTCATGTTACCTGCTGTATGCAAGGTATTTTTATTTTTGGATGTCAAGTCATTAGGTCATTTCTCGGTTTTAAGGTCAATAATTTCAAAGAATGTTTAATCTCCAGAACTAAGCAATAGTACAGATTTTTTTTTATTTGTCATTGGAACATTCATTTTTGTAGTGTATACGAGTTTTTGTTTTAATTAACTCGTGTGGATCTAATGGTCCATTAAGGGGGTCAAAAGAGCTCAATTTTGCCAAAATATGCTAAAAATAAGACAACTTGCTGATTTAGCCTCATGCCTACTAGAGGACAGATAAAACCTTTACTACAGTGTGTAACATTAATAGTAAAAGAGGTCTATGAATTCTCGACCCCAAGGTCCCACCAGTTCCAGGTCAAAGGTCCAAAATTTAACAAAACAAGCTCCGATTGAACTGAATTTGACAGGAATAAACCTCGGGATATCGTCTCAATACCGAAAAATTACAGGTTTGACCCTAATCGTGACCCTGGGGTCACGTTATACAGTACGGTCTAACAGCTGCAAACTTGTAATCTTTTGTACAATTAATCTTCTTCTAAGCATTACGCCGAGATCAACCAACTGGTTCAAAGGAACCACTGACCCGTACGGCTTCATATATGGTTTTCTCAGGGATAAGGATGTCAAAGGTCATGAAGGGGGTCATTTCCGGTTTGGGGGGGGGGGGGAAAGCAAAAATTGTGCTTGGTTATCAAAATATCAATAAAATTCGCTGTCTTTACAATTTACTTAGCAGAGTGACGTCATCAAGAGCAATAGTTTGTTTCTTACAGTCTTCGGTTGTCCACAGTTTTCAGGATCAAAGGTCATTAAGGGGTCACTCCGGTCAAAATCCAAAAATATTCCAAAATTTTCAATTTTTTTTATCTCAAAACCCTTACATAGTACAGTAACATAACTTGCAGATATGCATCATGTTACATGTTGGGGGGGGTTTTTAATGCAAGGTATGTGTACTTGGAGGTTCAAGTTCATTTAGGTCACAGTTTTCCCCGGGTTTAAGTCATAATTTTTAAGAATTTTTATCTCACAGAAACTAACCGTAGTAGAATTTTTTATTTGTAATGGTACCACAATGCTTTTTTGGGCCTGTGTAGTCACGAGGTTTTTTTTTTATACCAGGATCACAGGTCATAAGGGGGTAACAGGTCAATTTTGCCAAAATAAATGTCTAAATAATAAGACCAAATTGGATTTCATCTCAGCCTATAGAGGACATGTAAAAGCCCGTTATTACTACAGTGATGTAACATTATAGTAGAAGAGGTCTATTATAGTGTCGACCCCCAAAGTCAAGTTCAAGTCACCAGGGTCCAAAATCAACAAGCTTCCTATTGAACTGACACTTTGACAGGAATAATCCTCGGGATATCGTAAATAAAGAAACTTAACAGTTGACCCTATTCGTGACCCAGGGGTCCCACTTGTATTCAAAGAGGTGAAAGTCAACAGGCGTCAAATGTATTTTTTGTTACAAATTATCTCTTCTACAGCATACGGGCCGATACACCAATAGG
Source organism: Ophioderma brevispina (assembly GCA_023653785.1). Lineage (NCBI taxonomy): Eukaryota > Metazoa > Echinodermata > Ophiuroidea > Amphilepidida > Ophiodermatidae > Ophioderma > Ophioderma brevispina. The sequence goes on along the minus strand of JAMKCH010065313.1, from coordinate 39,961 downwards.
TTTCCAAGAACCACTGACCCTTGCTTCATATAGGAGGGTTCAGGGATCGGCGTCCCCCCAAAGGTCATGAAGGGGGTCATTTCCGGTTTTGAAAGCCAAAAATATTGACATCCATATTCAAATAATCGCTGTCCTTACAATTACGTAGCAGAGTGACGTCATTAGGCACATGTATTGTTATCAGGCAGGGTCTTCGGTTGTCCACATTTCAGGATCAAAGGTCATTAAGGGGTCACTCCCCGTCAAAACCAAAATTCCAAAATTTTTCAATTTTTTTTTTACTTAAAACCCAACATAGTACAAGTATCGCTTAACTTTCAGAATTGCATTCATGTTACCTGACCTGTATGCAAGGTATTTTACTTTGGAGGTCAAAGGTCATTTATATGCTCTTTCCGGTTTTAAGGTCAATAATTCAAGAATTTTTATCTCCAGAAACTAAGCATAGTAGAATTTTTTTATTTTCATTGAAACAATGGCCTTTCTTGTTGTGTATACGAGGTTGTGTTTTAATACCGGGATCAAAGGTCATTAAGGGGGTCAAAAGGTCAATTTTGCCCATAACTGCTTAAAATAATACCAAATTGGATTTTATCCTCGCCTATAGACGACAGATAAAGCCCGTTAGTACTACAGTGATGTAACATTAATAGTAGAAGAGGTCTATGATAGCCTCGACCCCAAAGTCAAAGTTCAAGGTCAAAGGTCAAAATTCACAACAAGCCCTGATTGAACTGAAATTTGTCGTAATCATCTTCGTGATATCCTAAATACGAACAGAACCGTTGACCCTATTCGTGACCCCAGGGTCACGATTAGAGTAGGTGCAAGTCAAATCCCTGACATTCTGGATTTATTGAAACTCAATAAGATTAAATCGTTCCTTACTAAACGTTTTTAATCACCGTAAAAACATTTATATGACATTGTTGCATACTCTGGTCCGTTACTGGTGTCAACTGTTACTAAATGCGGCAACATTAAGGGTCACCCTTCCTATTTAGGCCGCCTTGGTGTTAGTGCCTCCAGGAATGATAGTTAATTCTGCTTTGGCGTGTTTTTTCTCACTATTTGTGTACTCAATCATTGTTTAAGGTAGGGCACCAGTCTTGGTCCGGGATATGCTGGGCCGACTCAACGAAGGTTGCGTTTTCGAGCCCCGCTGGCGGCCAATTTCAGTGTTGGTGGCCCTTGGGCAAGGCCCTTTACCTTGCTTGCCTCGTAGTCCCAAGCGATATTCGGGTAGCTGGTTATGTTAGGGAGAATACTACCATCTAAGTGCGGATGGATTGTGGCGCTTGGCCCTGCAGAACTAGGTAAGCGCAATGCTTGGTTACGATTTTCCCTGATGGCAGAGTATAATCCTAGGCAAAAGCGCTGTGATCCTTGTTTGATGAAATGACCACTCTTTATAAAAGCTTGTGGTTACAAGAAAAGTCCTGGGTGCAAGATCCTATTTTCTCTGTGAACTTAAACATAATTATTTGCTCGTAGTCGTTCAATGCTGTGGCTTAGTCCCAATTACTGAACCGGTGGGTAAAAAGCGGCCGCTAAATGCAAATGCACCCGTGGGTATTTTAGGTAATGAGAAAACATTCGCAATTGTTGGACACTGTACAGGATTAAAATTTACCCAGCGATTAATCTGGGATTAAATGTATAATACGATTTTTAACCAAGTACACAACCCTCCTCAATTTAAACGTCCCAAGAATGAGATGATAACCCTACTCCAAATCTTTACGGGCAGGCCATTCAGTGGGCGGCACCAGACGCTTTTTTAATTCTGGGGGGGGGGGCACAACGGGGGGCCAAGTGAATTTGGGGGGGCCAAAGTGAAATTTCTTATGGGGGTGGGAAAAAAATATCAAAATTTGGAGGTTTGAAACCAATTCCAAGTTTCCAAGTTTTAAATTTCAAAATTTGGTGATTTTTTTTTTGGCCCCAAATCGCCGAATTTGCCAAAAATCCCACAACATTTTTTCTTTTCGGACCGGGGTGGGCAGAAAAAATTTAGGGGGCATTTTATGCCCCTTCCCTTGCCCCCCCCCCCCCCCCCCTTGGCGCCGCCACTTGGTCTTCCAGTCCAATAACCAGGGCCAGAAAAAATACACTACCAGTGACATCATTAGTGAAACTATTACTTCAGTCAGTGTCTCCCCATGTACATAGATTCACACAGTCATTCTGGATTTTTTCTATTCTCTCTGAAATCATAGTTTCATCTACCCATTTGAATTGCTTTCTTGTCCTCCTCCTTGTAGACTCGACAATCACAAACCACAACTAAAATTTTTTTTAAAAAGCACATTTTGAATACATCTTTTCACTATTGGTAATTCTTTTTAGCGATAACTAACGAAGGCTTGGAATTATTATTGTTCCTTCTGAGTCTTTTTCCATGATTAGAAAAAACTTCTAAGGCTTTTTTTCAAAAATTAGAAATACTTTTACTATTAGTCAAGTAAATGTACTTAAATCTGTTTAAAATACACTAATTTTCCCAATAATAAGGTTATGGCTGTGAGGTTTTGTGGTCCATATTTGGTGTCCATACTTAAAAATCTGAAAAATACAAAAAACTTAAAAAAAAAAAAAAAAAAAAAAAAAAAAAAAAAAAAAAAAATCTAAACTTGTAAACTATTTTAGGCGTTCATCGAAAGTCTTCTAATCATGTAGTTATGGGTGAAACTAGGTGGTCGCCGTACCCACTCTTAATTTTCATGCTACCCTGGCATTAAATATTGGTGGAAGCTTCTGTCTTTTATGCTACAATAAAGGTAGCATTTCCCATTGTGGGTCTTGCAAAGCTTTTGCACTCATTGATAACAAGTGGTGCAACACTCACTTACGTCTAATATAATAAAAACAATTGCGCTCAGTCTTCTTACTAATAATTCTCACGAAATCCATGTTGGATATGTTTTGTCATTAGATCACGCCTTCAGTTTTTTTCCGTCAACATTCGTCGCCAATTTTTCAACCACCTATAGGTCTCATATTGGAAGTGTCTTGCGGAGAGCTTATCTCCTCAAATCGATAACGTTCCAGAAAAACATTAAAAACAACAAAAATGATCGTAACCAGCTCTGACGCGCAACCAAGTGGTAACGTAATTTGCAATTAACCCGATATTCCTTACGCGTGCGGACTGCGTGCTGTTACATGTGGTCGGTCGCTATGCCCCGATAGGACTGCGTGCAAAGTGCGTGCTGCTGTGGCTGGTTGCTATGGGCCCGCGGAAACTGTGTAAACTTTTTCACTGCACTCATGCCGATTTGCAGACTGCATTCCTGCATGCCCTAACCCGCGGTACTGAGTCCTGCGTTGCACGCGGTAGGTGTCGCATTGCGGTTGCAAGTAAAGTGGCACGGCTATACGGTTTCCATGCCCTGCAGTTTGCCGCATCGGAACACCAACACGAAGTAATTCCGTCGATCGCAACTTATCGATGAGATTGCAAATGCCCTCAACGAAAATGTTGTCTCTCCCGGCAAACAACTGGTTCGCATCTGCTGCTAAGCAAAAACGCGGAAAGCGGAAACATAGGAATGACCACCAAACGCGTGTGCACGGTGTACTGTGCAAACTACGACGGCCAACAGAAATTCCAGATCGAACTGTGGTGGTCAAGCACGTCTGGCGGGTTTACCGGAACGTGCTCGAAACGATGCCGAATGAAAAAGCAGGAAGAACGTCTAATCCCTTCGCAGATTTACGGGAACGTGTCTCAAAGCCACGGCAAAATGAAAAGTGCAGAATCGTCAATCCGTTTACAGGTATATTTATACGGGATGAAATATTGTTGTTTTTTCTTATTAAAAATGGATGTTAGACTAAATGGAGGATCAAAACCTACAGATGACGGAAATTATAACAGAGTTGAGGAGTTATAGAAAAAATTACAATACGGAAAGCTGGGACGCTGGCACCATTTAAGAAATTGTGGCAAAAAATCTGGGGGGGTGGAGAAAAAATGGTCATTAACAACAAACACGTCCTGTTTTTCGCTTTAGTTTACTTTATCACACGGGAAGTATACTTCTTTGTCAGAAGAAAAATCTTAAACTATACCGCGGGAATGAACTATTGATTTTTGATTATTTTATAAGATGTAACTACATGAGGCACAGGGTATGACGGAACTTGAGTTATTCAAATGTTCAAATACCTCATATGGCTGACTCGGTGAGCTCCTAACTCTCGGTAATACGGGTAATTATACCATGTTAACGGCCTATGGGCGTATTGAGGTCCTGCCACAATTCACTGTCGTGTATTTCCACTGGTGTGGTACGTTCGTGCGCCATATAGTAAATACAATCTTCAGTGATCGCTCATTTCCTGATCGCTCTCCCGTTTCACAGTCATCTAGCGGAGCCCGCGCGAAGCGCGGGCCCCCCGCTAGTCCTTTATATTATTTATAGCCAAGCATGGCCATTGCTGCCATTTGACCAAATCTGGCTACTCAAAAAAAAAAAAAAAAGAAAAAAATTTTTAAACCGTAGTCCGTAAGAATTTCTATCATACATATTGTTAGCTATTATTAGATTGCCTCATGGTAAATTGAGAACTATTCTCCTTTAGAAGGAATCTACTTCTAGAATTTATGCTCTATTAATTAGCAAACCTCTAAGATCCGCTCTTGTAAGTTAAAGCAATATTATCACATTTTGTTGAATGGCGCCCCCATTTTTCAAAATATGCTGAGATTTTTACACCGGTTGCATTGGTAACTGGCTAGTACCTATACCTGTGAATGGTTCAGCTCGAAATATCTGTCTTGTTCTCCACAAACGAAGGAATTTGTACTAGACCAAAGAATTATTATCGTTGATCCCCGATAATACAATTCACGGCTGCTGGAAACGGCGGCCTTACCAATGTGGAAATAGACCGCGAAATAGCGCGCCATGGTACGTCTACGCTCATATCCATTCAGTTGTTAAATTAATAAGTTAGGGCAAGTCAAGTTAGAGTTTATTTTTTCTCGAGGTGGCACTATTCATCAATGGACGGAACTAAACGTAGCTTTCCGCTCTGGCCGTTTAAGTCACATCCTGGGAGATCCCATCTCATTACAACATCGCTTATTTTGTGATATACGCATTTTTTTAGCATTCTCGGTTCGCAGGTATAATTTTTTTCCTACGACAATTACCCACGTAATCTGTGCCTACCATCTCACATTTTGACAATTGGGGGCGCTCGTCAAAAAATGTGCCAATATTGCGTTAGAATAAGGCACAATCTCGTGATTGAAAGATGACATTTATTTTTTCGCCAAAATTACCTGTTGAAAAAGTGGACATTCTGTATAATTTAGGGGAACTGTTTATTGAAGATGAATTCCACTTCGTTTGGTTTCAAATTATCTACATGTCAGCGCGGTATAAATTATTTTCTCACTAGTTATATTGCCTCATCTTAATTGTTTGAGAAAATCGGTTTAATTACATCATGTGTGCTACTGACTATGACATACTTCATGTTGTAGCCATATTTGTTCAAGATTCTTTTTAAGAAAGATACAATTTTAAAAGCCATTTGATTCAAAATCGTTTATTCCTTACACAGTGTTTTGTGTTTTATCTATATCATTATAATTTACTATAATGCTAATATTAACTGTAGGCCTACTGTGTTTTTAAACATTAGACTTAGACAATTATTTATTCACACCTCATCATCGCTTCCATGCTTATACATTAGGACATCAATAACGTTATCGAATTATAGTGTTTAAACAATGGGAATTAACAGTGGTATATGGTCATTACACTATAATAATACAATACGCCTCCCCATTTTAAATCTATGATAATTATATATCATTATTACGTGAGTGTAATACCGTTAAGATTTGTAAGGTAAACACAAACGATTTAGAAGATATAATAACATGTTTGAAATAATAATATGCGTATGGGGAAGAATGTGTGTGGTATAGGCGCATTAGATCAAATGACTTTAAGCTTGCCCCACCCGTAGAAGTGTGGACTTATGTGGCCATCAAGGCGGACAAGAACAAAACAGACCGGACAAAACACAACAGTACAGGACCGGGGGTTACAGGAAGTGATTGTCAATATGTGTATAAATCGGGGTATAAAACATAACAGTTAGATGGCGAGTTAAATGAGTGCTATAGTCATTATCGGAAGATTTAAAGCAGCATAATCAAACGAACTGGGGCTAATAGAATGTACTAGGCCAAGATGTTTTGCGACAGCTACTGTGTACTGCTTTAAAAATGAATAGTATTATATAAATGTTAAACCGGAAAAAAGTAATGGTTAATGTAATTTTATGCAATGGAAGTTATGGTAAAATAAGCGGATGATGTACATAAAACAAGAAACCCAAAGTAAGAGGATATACGTAATTAGATTTGGAAATAAGTGACTTTTTAAATTTATTTAAATTGTTTGACTGCATTTGATGATTTTTAAATTTTAATCAATTAAAATTAATCATAGAGTTTTTTTTTACTTTTTTGATTGAATATTTAGTTAAGTTCCAAGTTGGTTTAATTGTACGAATTGGATAAAATTGTTTTGGCATGTCTAGTGTTATATTTACTGAATAATCTTGTGTTTTATGAAGAATTTTCAAAGGATTTGGGAAGGTTATTGTTAACATAACGGTACATAAGATTTGCTGTTTGAAGTCTTATTTATCTCGAATATGTTTTTAATGTTTTTTAACTTGTGGATAATTGTTTAGTAAAGGATTACATAGGGAACCAGTAACAATACGGATTGCTCGTTTTGTGAAGTGTTAAAATATCCTATCAAGGTGAATTGATTATTTGAGTTCCAGGGACGGTGAGATAGGTTAAGTGTATTTCGAAATTGGCCCAGGCAATATTACTGTATGAATATCGGGAAGAACAAGAGTATTGTATCATGTGAACAGTATATTAGGTGTATTGTGGATTTGAGTCTTCTAAGAAGAACACCAATACTCTGGACCTTGATTTGGATCTGGAGATATTGGTCCTTTCCGTTCATATTTTTGTCAATACAACGCCTAGCAAAGTAGTGTTATTTTTACGGATAATTTTTAGTTACAATTTGTTGTTTGAGTTTAGGGAGTGTGTTAGACTTTTTGGTGAAGTGAATGTAAGTTATTTTTTTTAAAAAAAATAAAAAAAATAAAAAATTCTTTAAAAAACCAATTTGTGATTCATTAACCATTTCCGTGTTGAATGTTTTTTATGTGGTATCTAGGTTGGATGAGAGAAGGAATAGTTATTGTCATCTGCAAATAGAACGAAAGCAAAAGATTCAGAGGAATGGTGATGTCGTTCACAAGAGAAGGAAAAGAGAGGCCGCGAGTATATAGCCTTGTGGGACACCGCATTAAACAGGAAGACGACCAGACGGAATTAGTATCAAAATACAGGGTAAATTTTGCCTATCGGAAAGATAGTCTGCAAGAAGCGCTAAGTGAGTTCCACTTATGCCATAATGGGAAAGCTTGGTTAGGAGAATAGAATGGTCTATGGTGTTCGAACGCCCTAGATAGGTCAAGAAAGATACCAATGGGATGATGATCACTTTAGAGAGCCGAGAAATTTATATCAAAATGTCTGTAGAGCCAGATCAGTGGAATGCTGTTTCCTGAAGGCCATATTGATTGTGTGAAGGATATTGGGTGCGAAGAGAGAAAATTTTCAGCCTTTGTAGATCAGGCGTTCGATAAATTTTACGAAACAGGGTAGAAGTGAAATAGGGGCGATAATTGGAACATGAGGCGTGTCGTCCTTCTTGAAAACTGAATGACTTGCAACTTTCAGTTCGAGCAGGGAAACACCAGTATAAGGGAAAGATTAAGACATGGGCAAGCGTTGACAGATGAAGGGGGCGATTTGTTTAACTACAGAGGGACTAACATCATCAAAACCAGAACTCCTACCATTTTCGGAATTTGGAGAGTTAACAAGAATTTCCTTTGGTGTTGTTGGATTGAAAAAAATTGATTTTTCAAAGGGTGCTCTTAGGAATCATGGACGCTGGTTGGAGAATGGATCTGACTAGCTAATTTGGTGCCAATTTCAACAAAGAACCTTATTGAATCCTCTCAGCAATGTCTTTGGGATCAGAATTATTCGTAGGAACCATCAGTGAAATATGTAGGATTTTTTTGCTTTTATTTGTTTTTGCCAGATATTGTTACTGGTTTTTCCATGTGTTTTTATTTGTTTTATAGAAGTTACATTATTATTTTGAAATAATTTGCGATTTTTTAATTAATTGTGTTAATTATTTCTGTGATTAATGTATTGATTTTGTAGCTTCATTTGGGTGTTTACGGTAGTTTTTTATATACCTTATTTCTAGTGTTAATTGATTTTTATATGCCTGTAGTGAGCCAAGGTTTAGCTTCTGCCGTTGGTTTATTTCTTTTCTTTTTCAATGTGGGTGAAGTGTTTTATCATATAAAATCGTGAATTTAGAAATGAACATATGATAAGAATCATTAGCATAAATCACCGTTCGTGACAGCGTTTTCCAGTTCTGTGTTGTATCTCATTACCATTGAGGCATATTAACTTTAATTATTTATTTTCCCGGTCATGTAATATTTGTTGAATTTTAGGCATTAGGATTATTTGTACTTACAATTTATTACTGGAAAACGGGAAGTGATCTGGGAGTCATTGAATAAAAGGCCTGGTATTATTTTGTTTAGTAAGAATATTTGTAAAATATATTTCAATCAGAGTGGAAGATGTTTTTAGTGTGTAACACTGTCGGTTAATCAATAAGGGTAAAAACGAGGCGGAATAAAATTTGTTTTAAAATTCGGGTTGTGGTACTGATTGTGATGATTGTTTGAGTCAGGAGCAAAGTTAAAATCGCAACAAGCAATGAAAGTATCTTTGATTCTTATTGATTAGTAATAGAAATTCGTCAGGTTATCAATGAATGGATCGGCAGGCTAGTCAGGTGGCCTTAAATAACCGAGATTATTTTATTCTTGGATGGAGATACGATTTCAATGACCAGAGATTCATAAATGAGATAGAGGGGTAAATTTTAGTCTGACAGCTTGTAATTCAGTAATAGTACTCAGTAGAACGTCCAGCGCAACACCGGGCCCCTCTCTTACATCCCTATCTTCTCGGACGAGGTTAGCCATCAATGTGGACGAGGGCAGGATGCGTTCGATTTTCCGAGAACCATGTTTCACTGACGGGTGCTAAGATGGACATTTGTGGGAAGTGTTTTTATACGCAGTAATTGATTCCAAGTGTTTATCTAGGCTGCGGGAATTAAAATCTATTATACTAAAGTCAGAATGTGTTATTTCTAATAAGACCATTAAAGGATCCACTAAGGTGTATTACATGCCCCATTACAATTTGGGAATATCTTGCATTTATTTAAGTTGTTGTTTATCGTCATCATCTATGTTTAAATCGAATGGGTTGATGTTGAGGAAATAAGCTTATTAAATCAATAATCTCTCTGTTTGGTAAAGCATTACGGGTCAGGATGAATTCATCATTATCAACAATGGTGGTTAAACGGCCGAAGGGAGCCAAACAATTTTTACAATACCAGTTCTGACCGTCAGCCGAGAAGGTTTTGGTTAGACGACGATATACAATACTGCATACGGTAAAATTCAGAGAAATACAATCTTTTTGAAAAATATGAAAGTCTGCCGGAGACCCGTTGTTGCGTGTAGCCCAGGAGAGGGGTAAAGTTACGATTGGGGTCCAATATTTTAAAACTGCTCCTAATCTAAAGAAATATAGCTCAAATTATTCCTTATTAAGCAGAGTAAAAAAAGTAAATTGGGTCAACACATTTGTGTGGTGCTTCCTTGTTCCAAGATATTTGGGAAATAAGGCTAAAGGAGGTCATTTGTTTATTCAGAAAGGTCAACAAAATTGGAATACAAAGAATGTATTGTAAAAATATACAACTATTTAATAAACGGATTCAACTAGCTTTTTATTTTGCAATGGATTGGTTCCCTTTCATAGGGGAGGGGGTTATAATGGTCCCGTCCCAATAGAGTCGTACAGGGAATTTTGTACCCTTCCATTATAACAACAAGAAGATGCCGAAGTGCAAAAGCATTTCATATTTTGGATTCGTATCATTAAACATTTAAAAAAATATTTTACAAACAAATCTGGGTATTGCAACGGGTTACCTTTCTTGCTAAACAAATGACCTTTAGCCATTTTCCCAAATATCTTGGAAAGGAAGCACCACAAGCGTGTGACCCAATTGACTTTTTACTCCTGCTTTACCTAAGTAATAATTTGAGCTGTATTATATTAGATTGTCGAGCAGTTAAAACACATTTGAACCCCTATAGTAACTTTTTCCCCGCTCCTGTGGCTTAACACGCAACATCGTGTCCCCGGCAGACTTTCATATTTGCAAAAGTTATATTTTTTTCTCTGAATTTTCCCGTGTTTCAGATTATTGGTATCTCTTGTCTAACCAAAAAACCTTCTGGGCTGATGCTCTATCTACGACATCCGTTGAACTTAACTCGTGCCTCAAATGGTTAAATATTACAAATAGCACATTTATGTATGTTTTTGTCCCCTTATACACCTAAGACAATACGAACACAACATTGAAGACAAGAAACAAATAGATCTATTTCCAAAGAGAATAGAAGCGTTTATGCATATTAAACAAAACATAATTACCTCAAAGAAAGTCATCGGACCATGAAGATTGGTGCAAATTTGCAATGTTGTGATAAATTATACATGCCAAAACCTAAAATAAACATACACACAGAAAATATATGGAATTGAACACCCGTTTGTACATTGGGTGCATTTTACTATAATAATCAAGGTGAAATATTACGCAGAATTCCAATAGAACTTAAGCTAAACATCATTTGTACATTAATCGTTATAAAAAGAATTGCAGGGTAGACATGAGCAAGGAAGGAATACAAATATCATATTATCAGTGAAATAATAACCATCAGTGAAAATATATACATGAATATACACCAGTTGTACATTGAACATTTTATATGTTATAGTTAGAAAAAAGTTAAAGGGGTAAAACCAACAAGACAGAGCAAGGACGGAAGGAAAAAATATCATATAATCAGCAAGGGAAAATATTAAACCCATCAGTGAAAATATATACATAAATTTAACACCAGTTTTTACATTGGTAAATTTGAATAGTTAGTAAAAAAGGCTAAAGAGTAAAATGAGCAAGAAGGTAGAAAATGTTTTCATATCATCAATGAAATAATATTACCCACCAATTGAAAATATAAAATACATAATTAAACAGCAGTTTGTACATTGAGGCATTTAATATGTTGAAGTTAGAAAAGAGTTAAAGGGGTAGACAATGAGCAAGGAAGGAAGGAAAATTATCATATAGTCCGAGAGTGAAATGAGCCACCATCAATGAAAATATATACATGAATTTAACATCAGTTTTATCATGATAACCATGTATATGTTGATAGTTAGAAAACGAGTTAAAGGGGTAGACATTGAGTAAGGAATGAACGAAAATATATCATATAATCAAAAGTGAAAATTTTAAAACCAGCAAGAAAATATATATATGAATGTAACATACAGTTTGTACATTGTACATTTTTTTATGGTGGGCATGAAGGCAAATATATCATATAATCAAAAGGAAAAATAACAACACCTCATGGAAAATATATACATTAATTTTAACATCATTTGTTCCGCGATGCATTTTTATATGTGATATTTAAAAAAGAGTAAAGGGGGTAAGAACAATGAGCAAGGACGGAACGAAAATTATCATATACTCAAAGTGAAAAAGTATGAACATCAAATAAAATATATACATGAATTTAACAACCCCGTTTTTTATACATTGTACATTTTTATATGTTGATAGTTAGAAATAGATTAAAAAAGGGGAGACAATGAGAAAGGAAGGAAGGAAAATAATATCATCTAATCCAGGTAATATTAACCATCAGTGAAAATATAGACATTAATTTAACACCAATTTGTACATTGGTACATTTGACAGTTAGAAAGGATGAAAGAGGTAACATAGAGCAAGGAAGTAGGAAAATGTTTTCATAAATCAACCTGAAAGAATATAACCACAATAAGCAACTTATACATGAAATTGACACCAGTTTGTACAATTGATGCATTTTTAGTTGATAGTTAGAAAAGAGTTAAGGGGGTAGACACTGAGCAATGAAAATATCATCCATCATGAAAAATATTACATGAATTTACATTCAGTTGGTACATTGAAATCATTTTTATATGTTGATAGTTCGAAAAAGAGTTAAAGGAAGTAGACAATGAGCAGGCAGGAACGAAAATATATCATAATAATCAAAGTGAAAATATTAACCACAACAGCAACTAATGTATGAATTTAACACCAGTTTGTACATTGTACATTTTGTACTGGTTGGCATGAAGGAAAATATATCATGTAATCACAAATGAAAAAAAAACAAAAAAAAAAACCATCATGAAAATATATTTCCGTGTTAGTATCCTGTATTTAATTAAAAACTTTTGTCATTGTCTAATCCCATTTTGTAAATGGCTATACCATTTTTGTATTGCGGCAAAAATGGGGTTTTTTTAAGTCCTCCCGTCAGATGGGGCCTATCTTGGATTCGACCGACTTTCTTTCTGGTAATGCCACCGCGAAGCAAGCGCATATTTGGAAAGTGAGCCCTCGTTCTATGGGGAAGTCCGGACTACAATGAAAGTAAGTTGATTTTTCATTCACATCATGCCAATATCTCTTACAACGGATTCAACTCGAAACCATATCAGGATCATAGATAATCCATGTCAATTTGACCCCGAACACGGCATACTGTTATTTAAATCACGCTAACCTTCCCCTTCAAGCTACAATTACAAGAATGGGTTATTTGGAACTTGCAACAAATGGTAAGTCAAAACGCAAAATTTTAGGATTTGTAAAGAAAATATTGGTTCTCTTTCATACAATGGTCGTGATAGAAGCTGAAGAGGAACTTACAAAATTATAATTATTTCCTACTTCGATTCTGTAGGCCTACTCTATCAACCGAAAAAATGCAGTTCGAACTGTGGTGTTGAAAGAAACCCCCTGGTGCCTCAGCAAGTTGTAAAAGCACAATTTTATCGGTGGCTGGCAGTCCGACACACAGAGCATGCCGCCAAGCACAACAGCGAGCCTCAAGGTCTTCGGGCATGTCACACGGACAAAACGATGTACTACCTTTTCTTGGCCACATAACACAGCATTGGCTGATTGCGATGGTGTTTTCAACCGGGAAGACGGGAACGATGACAAATTGATAACTGATGAAAGTTTTTTTCGACGACTGTCAACCCCTTTCAGGTCTTTATAAACATACCTATCGCTCAAACCAAAAGCAAGTTCACCCCACAGTTCACGCGTCACATAAAGCTTCTCAAGCATAATGCATCGGTTTCTTGTTTCATTTACAACGCTGAGGCAGAGCGTGGTACTTCAGACTCAATGCATTCACGTCTCATGGTGATGTGTTCCATACTGACCCCACTTTTCTGACAAAAGACCCCTGCTAGGTTTTCTGACACGAATTTTCTCTCGAGCATATGAATTTCTTTTAAGACCCCCAACATCTCTGTTTCTACATTGCACATCTAAAATGTAACGATAATATTCCCATGATATCAATTAAATTGGTGCAAAAGATAGGCTAGTTTGCGAAATAAAAGGCCAGTCAGCATAAGGTTCGTTCATAGGCCATATACTTCACTGCATCGGCGTTGTGAGTTGCGTTGCCTGAACTGCTGTCTCTTCCCCCAAAATACTGCATCGCTGTACCCAAATGAAGGTAGAAAGTGATCGATATATCGGCAAGACATGCCGATATATCGATTACTTTCTACGACAACTCAACGCAGCTCACTGCAATCCATTTAAAATGGTACCGTGATACCGGCAACATAGACGCAGTGAAGTATGAACGAACCTATAGAGTGTACTGAGTATTTAGAGAATGTGATAATAGTTGCAAGTTGTGTCTTTGGTATTGTCTTTTATTGTGGGCCGCCAGCTATAGCTGGAGGACCACTTAATCCGTTGTGCGTGTGTATGTGTGGATGTATGTATGTATGTGTGTGTGGGTGGCACTAAAATGTTAATTTTTTTTTTTTAAATTGACCTCAATTGAAAAGTTGAAGTTCAATTGGAACCAAACTTGTATCAAGGTATCCTCATATTTGATGATTCAACGGTCATATGCCAAGATCAATATCATGGAGCGGGCCCATCAAGCTTATATCTTTGATAATAAGCGAGCAGCGAAAGCCTAGAACCGTCGCGAATCTAGTTGCTTCTATTTGTAAAGATTTTGTATTCAACCTTTTAAATAACACTTAAAACCCTATTATCTTCAACCCAAATTGCGTTCCGATTCGCTCTCGCTGTCAGAATCACTATGCTTATCTATTTTAACCTAACTTGTTCAATTCAATGTCATCGATGTTCTCTTTATCCAACCCGAGCTCTTCACAATTAAGGATGTGCCGCACTGCATCTGTCCAGTCAGAAAACTGTAATTTCACTGCAAAAACAGTGCTTAGAAATTAAACACTTTTCTAAACACTATTTTGAACCACGTTTCTAAACATTTTGAAATGTATGTTTAATATCTAAACACCTTATATCTAAACATGTTTAAAATCTAAACATGTTCAGTAGGGATTTGACATTAGGTGTTTATACATTTGATGCCAAGTGTTTAGAATTAAACATGTCAAATCTCTAAACACTAATTGCACCACGTTTTTTCTAAACACTGTTTTTGCAGTGTTGTTCCACTGCCTCATCAAATGATTCCTTAATCGCTGCCATACTGAATTGTGTAGACCTACTTGTTCGTAGTAGATTTGATATTATAGGTAATGAGCTTGGACCTGAGCTTGGAGAAGTAAATAACTGGATTAGGGCAAAATAAGTTAGTAGTTAATGCTAGTAAACCTAATTATATGGAATAAAGTACTGCACACAGTCCACTGTTCGGGAGAGGAGGCATTTTGTAAACATCTCAAGTAGCCAAACTGGATATCTTTTACGTTTACCGTCTGGGCCTATATCATGCACGCAGGCGCTATATGCAGGTATTTGCAAGTTGTGTCTTTGTATTGTTCTATCATTTTATTGTAAAAATTGTTGTATTCATGACCATTTTGATGCCATAAGATATGTTTTGAATAACAACTTAGGCTCATTAATCTTCACTTGCGGCCGATTCGCCCCGGCGATTCGCTCTCGCTGTCAGAATCTTTTGCTAATTTCAACCAAAATTTCAATGTGTTCTCTTTATCGCAATAAAGAGCTCTCCACATTAAACTTGTAATAGACGCGTTGTCCATACGCATGGGTAAAGATGGGTAAAGAAGACAGTACTCAAACAAGAAGACAGAACTAAACCAGTTTCCATTCAGCAACATCAATAACAGCAACAACCTTTATTTGTGAGTCATGAGGCATCTTTTATCCTTAAAGATGTGTCGCACTGCATTTGCCCAGTCAGGAGCTGTAATTTGTTTCACTGCCCTCATCAAATGATTTTTAATCATAAGTGACCTTTGACCATTGGTGGCTGCACATATATGTGGACGTATGTTACTACCATATAGAAATATTTATTACAATTAAAGGTACCCCACCCGATTACAACATATATTTTTCTCTGTTTCATAATAGGGAGGGCCATCACCAACATACTTTAATTCCAAAATTTCATTCAATCCGACATACCATTTTAATGTGAGCGGTAATTTTGTGTATTACAATAGCCCATAGAGTACTGTAGGCCTACATGTTTTTTTTTTCGGTTACCGTAAACAAACCATTTTTTAGTCTGTAGCATCATAATGGTAAAGAAGTCAGTCAAAATATTTTGCAGCTGAGATGAGAAAAATGCAAGGTTTTTAATGGAATCAAAATCTCAGGTTTTATGGTGTGAAGGGGGGGGGGGTCCGGGTCCGGGTGAGGCTTAGGACCGGGTAATTCTCGTTGATGAATGCTTCTCAATTACATGCTGATATGTAATTTGACCCAGATTGATCCAGAATTCATTTCCCTATACAGATGAATGGGAAAATACATGGTCTGGAAAAGGCACCACGAGAAATGTATTTTATTATATTGTCAACTTTGACCCTTTTTGTGGTAAAATTTGCCCACTATTTCGGAGTCTTTTCGGAGTAGTGTGCATAGTTGAATACTATACCCCGGTAAATGACCCCGGTATTTTTGGTGTGCAGGGCATGCAAAAATGGACAAAATTCTCGTTCTTCTGGAATAGTTCATTGGTAGAACACCTGCACTGTCACCTTCGGAGCCTACCTTTATCCGTTTTAAGATAAGCACACCTGATAGGTATACCTCCCTCTGTGAAGGTGACCTAGTAGGGAAAAAATCACCTTAGGCAGTATCTCTTTGTCTAGATTAGTGTGTTCTGAGGTCTCTGGGCTTTGGACCAGACTTTGGCGTGTTAAACTTGGTTTTGTGGGCGCTCGACCATTCCACTTCCCTCAGAGCATATTGCTGGAGTTACTTGTAGCTCCATCTGTCTGAATGCCTTTGAGCTTCTGCTGAGCCAGATGACATAGCTCGCTCTGAGTGCAATTTTGGCTGCTGTATCGGTTATAGCCTTTCTCTTTCCTTAAGGAATGCCCAAGGATGCCAGGCAATTATTGTTGACTGATGCATTGCAGAAACCTCTGCTTCCTACTTCTGTTGGAAAGTAGTATGTAGACCATCCTGCTTTTACAGTCAGCCACTAGATCTTGTTATGCACTTCTTTCTTGTATATGAATTGGATAGGTTCTCCTCCATGTGGACCGTCAGTTCTATGACCACTGTCTTTGGTTTGGTAGAAAAGATGGTGATATATGGTCTCTTAGCTGTCTCAGCGATCAGTTTCTGGAGAGGACACTATTTGTTTGTGTTCCTCATCCATCAGTAATATCCAGTCATTGGCCCTCTTCAGAATGTTGGTTGGCTCTGTCTTTGGCATTGGTTAGACTGGATTTCGATAGGTTGTACCATCTGCTGTGCGAAAGACTATTGTAGAGATAGAATTCAGATTCTCATGCAGGTGTGATGTTTTTTTTTTCTGATTTGCCTCTACGACATACGGTGCCAGACATGTAGAGATTGCTTTCATTGTTCTGTCATGGCGCCAGTTGTATCTTCCGCTTTGTAATGACTAGCTACAAACATTGAGGATGTGGAACAGTGTACAATGACGATGATGGCATAATTGGCAGAGTCAAAGATTGGTCTTGCCCCACAGCTTCAGATTGTCAGGGGAGGGAAGTTGATAATGAATTGCGAGTGGGATGGGAAAGAGGGTTTGGAAGAGAGAGAACGAGGGGAAGTTGGATGTGGAAAAGGAGTCATGACACCTCAGGCCATCCACATGGTGAACACACTACTCCGTCACGGGTAAAAAAGAAAAAAAAAGTGCCGGAAAGGAAGAAACAGAGTGTGCCGTAAAGGTACCGGAAAAAGTGGTTAGAAAAAATAAAAAGAAAAACAAAAAACATAAAAGAGCTAAAAAGGGTAATTACGGAAATATGGCAAAAATTTCGGGGCAGCAAGAGGTCCGGATTGGGGGGGGTTACCGGAGGGTAAAGGAGCGGGGAAAAGTCGTGGAAAAGACAGATGGGGGCCAAAGAGGAGACCAAGGGGGTAAAATGTACTGGTCAAAGGGCCGGGAATGGACAGAAATTCGGGAAAGGGTACCCTAAAAAGGACTGGAAAGAATGCTGCCAGAATGCCGAATTAGACGGACATTTGGTGAACAGGGTCCAGGCCACAAGGGGGGCGGCTGAATAAGGTCGGGCAGGGGGAACCCAGAAGATGACCCACCACAGATCGCCCAGATGTCCAGCAAAAGACTATCAAGTAGGCCATTTACCTAGTGCCATCAATTGCCCATTTCAATACAATTTTGGCGACAAGTCACTTGAAGACAAAACCCCTCATGGAATTTCGACAAATACTGAGACTAGTGCCTTAACTTTTTAGGTATATTAGTCTCAGTACAAATAACATGTCATGACAATCTTAAAGGAACACGCATTTACGGAATGTAAATGGGATATAGGTATACATTGTGTCCCCCCCAAAAAAAAAGCAACACTTGGTGTCAGGCGTCATAAGTTTTGAACAAAATCACATTACTACTTGTTCTTTGTTGTAAGGTAAGATAGGACTGTTAGCTAATGTCCCTGAAAAGTTCATAAACAATTTTTTAAGATGTGACCCCGGATATCAAGTAATCAAATTTCATTGATTGATTGATAACCTGCAGGACCCATTTTACCAAATTGCGTTAGTAACTACAAATGCGGCACTATACTTTTGTCGTGCAGAACCACCAATATATTCCAACCACCGTTTTCCTTTTTTTAAACGACAGGTGCTGCAACAAATATTAACATATGAATGTTTCCATTGGCAATAACAGCTAAGAAACATGCATTTTAACACACTTAAAAGATGGAATTGGATTTGAGCTAATCAATTATCATCGTTTTGTGACAGTACACAAAGAGTTATCTTAACCCAAAATTGAATGACCGAATGAATATTGATATTGTTTGTGTTGAAAACATGTTTTACTTTCATAAAGCGGTTAAGAATGTAACAGGCATGCTGCAGTCACGCAATTATAATTTTACCTATCGTGGAGTAGTCGAGACTCAGTCATTTTTTATTTATATCATTTTGCAATGTTATTTTATCACCAATAAATTAATGCTTTATCATTTACCAGTTTAACAATGATTAGGTAAATGTAGTTAATTGATCAGCATGATCAGTAGAAAGTTTTTCTGCCAAGGAAAATTGGGGCAATAAATATTGATTTCAATCAAAATTGTATTTGCCATTCTGTCCTTCAGTGCCACTCTTGACGTTACCAGCTCCTAATTGTTTGCAAAATGGGTCCTGTGGGGTTACTTGATTGTTGGGATCATATCTTTAAAACTATTGACTTATCATTATGATTTTTTCTGGGACATTATCTAACAGTCCTATGTGACCTTACACCAAATAACAAGTAGTCATGTGCTTTTGTTCAAAACTTATGGCGGCTGGTACCAAGTGTTGCGGTTTTTTTTTTGGGGGGGGGACACACTGTATTTTGAAGGAAAAAATGGATAAAAGCGCTTTATCTCAACGCAACTTTCGAAGCCACAACTTGGAAGTAGTACCGATTCGCCAATTTTTACCGTAATTTTCGGAATATAAGCCGCTCGGCGTATAAGCTGCGGGCTTAAAAACCATCAGACAAAGATTCAGACCTTAACGTAAGCCGCAACACCAGATAAGCCGCACCGGCGGCAGCCGACTTTACGAACGTGTACATACAGAACCAATGCGCTATTTATAGTTCAATATATGTTGCACATACTACTATTGTTTTATTTTAAATATTTTTATAAATAATATTTTATTGAACATGAAAATCCATGGAAGCAAAGTCAAGAATACGGCCGAAATATTCCGTTACCAACTCTTTCGTTACGTCTTTTTTTTAGGTACGTTTTCACATGCAGTGTACTTCTGTACAGCATCAACAGAGTCATATTAAAGGTGAAACGAGAGATTTTACATATCAGATGTCCCTAAAAAAATCAAAAGTAGGCTGATTTTTGACCTGATGTAAAGCTTTCTATCAAAAATATCCCCATCTGAAAGGATTCAGCTGAGAAATGTTTCTTTGATACAAAATTGTGAAATTTCTAATTTCGTATAGGAGCAAATACGAAATTCACCCCATGTTTTACATTGAAATACAGACAAATCAAATTCACTTTTTCTCTCTCTTTTAAGACATTTCTGTAGCCAAATACAAGGTAAGTAATCTATTGAGTGTCAAATCTATATGAAATTACTATTATGACACAATATTTGGGTGCCTCAAAATCGCTCGTTGCACCTTTAAATACGTAGAAGAGACTAATAGTAGCAAGGTGACAACCCCTGAAACCACACAATACGGGTACTTCCTAGTTGCGATACACTATTTCCAAAATACTTCAAAGGTTACTTTGGGTATTATAACAACTCATGGAATTAAGAACTAACGACTAATGATGTTTGAGTCACAAATACTAAGCACACTGTTCATTTTTAGTATACCCATACTTACGTGATAGTAATTTCAGTAATGGTAAATAGTCTTAAGGGGGTTGAGCTTTTTCGGACCTGAACATTGAGATTAATTTACTTTATGTTCCCGAATTAAAGCCCTTATTGAGAAGTTTCGAAAATGTCTAAAATGGTAACAACGTAGGGCCAAAACTTGTACGAAAATGCGTGTGTTCATAGGGGCGAGGGAATCTTTCTGCCCCGGATAATTCTGTATACGTTATAACACATAAGTTAGTGACTTTTGAGATGGCTTTCCAAAGGTTTGCAGGTTATTTGGGAAGCCATCTAAAACACCAACAAAGATTAGGCTTGTTTGGACTCGTTTAAATGCATTATTCATGCTGATACTAAATATGGCCATGAAATAAAACAAGACGAGTCCTTACAAAGGATACTCTTCTGCATTTGAGTGCACAATTTGTGAAATGAAACGTCAACAAATTGAGTTTTGTAACACAATTTTAGTTTGAAATGTTTTACATCTACACAGCTACACGTACACCGCATTTCAGGTATTACTATTGTAATGCTATGCCAGGCATGATCAAACTTTATTGTGAAACAAAAGACATTCAGATTCATGTTACTTTTGTAATACATCTGGTATTATTTGAAGTAGAAATCACATTGCAAGGAACACCAAGCCCTTTTAAATGGAACTTCCTATCCAATGTTATTCATTGCTGTACAAAATTTGTGCCTGTTTACCACACATGAAATATTAGTCTGCTACTCTGCTTAATGAATTAGTTCTATGCTATCAGTGTTAAAATATACATACAAATAATGTTTTTATTCATAAATGTAGTAAGTCCAGTATTTGTTATTTTGTTTCGTCCACGTGTTTCACTGTAAGGACCCATTGGAAATAACCATGAACGAACAATGGGAAACTTTGGAGTAGGAAACAGAAATGAAAGGGGTGAAAGGTTCATAGAATTTGCAGGAACTTTAAAATCATGAATACCTTCTTCAAAAAGAATCCGAAGCGAAAATGGACCTGGAAAAGTCCAAATGGAAATAATGCCATCGTCATTCTACTGCTCAAGAAAGGAGATATTACAGACCTCAAAAACTACAGACCCACCAGCCTCCTGTCACACGTATGTAAGCTTTTCACCAAGGTCCTAACTAATCGCATCACAACAATCCTAGATTTCAACCAATCGCGGGAACAAGCTGGCTTCAGAAGCGGTTTCTCAACAATTGACCATCTGCACGTTATGAACCATATCATCCAAAATTGTGGAGAATACAGGCAGCCTCCGTGTTTAGCCTTTATCGATTATGAGAAGGCATTCGATAGCATCGAAATCCCAGCTGTACTTGAAGCTCTTATCAACCAACGTACATACAGATCATTAAGAAGATATATAGCCAGGGAAGATCATCTATACGATTCCACATGGAAAGTGACCAAATAAATATATAGAGAGAGGAATGAGGCAGGGTGATACAACATCACCAAAACACTTCAATGCAGCCCTGGAAGGTATCTTCAGAAGACTTAATTGGGATGAAAAGGGAATCAACATCAATGGAGAACTCCTAAATCATCTGCGTTTCGCAGACGATATCGTCCTATTTACAGACAATGCACAAGAACTGGAACAAATGCTCAATACAGAGGTTATATTCAACAGTTATGCTACAACCAGAGAAATTAGAATCAACAATGATACAATCACAACAACTGACAAATATATATACCTATGGCAAACTGTGTTGAAAATGGAATACAGCCATCTGGAAGAAGTAAAACGAAGAATTCAAGCTGGATGGTATGCATTTGGAAAGTTGAATACATAATAAAAAGTAAGTTGCCAATATGACAAGGTGTTCAATCAATGCATTATACCGGCAATGAGCTATGGAGCAGATACATGGGCTGTCACTAAAACATGGAGCAGAAACTCAAAACCACACAAAGAAGTATGGAAAGATGTATGCTAGGTATCACCAAAAGAGATAGGAAGACGTGCAGATGGATAAGAGAGTAGACCAAAGTTCAGACATCATTAAACATAATCAAAAATAAAAAATAAAGATGGGCAGGACACATAGCACGATCAAATGATAATAGATGGACAAAACGTTGCACAGAATGGAGGCCAATAACAGGTTCACGAAGTAGAGGTAGGCAAAAAGTAAGATGGAGAGATGAAATTGTGAGTTTTGTAGGCATGACATGGATGAGAGCAGCAAAGACAGGTCCACGTGGCACCAGCTTCAGGAGGTCTTCGCCCTGCAGTGGGCTGAAAATTGCTGAGATAGAATTTTATGACAAAGTTGTGATTTTCTATATGAAGGACTTCGATTTGAGCTTAGCTATTTCACACAGTGATCATTATATGGACAGGTATGATGTATATGCAATTGGACATACTTATGTGGAATCAAGTTCTAAATAACCACAAAGGTTCTTTACACACACACGCAGATAAAGGTCAGAGGGTGTCACAAGATCTAACCGTATTTCAAACATAGGGCGTGGCCAAAGACAAAAAATTCTGTCTTTTCTTGATTCATCTGCAGCATGTTGTTCATTTGACATCCAGGTGTTTATGTCAGGATATAAAAACATATTGTAAGTTTTGGATTTGAAATTGAATTAAAAAAGCAGTGGTAGGGGAGTTGTTTTTCTGCTATTTATGGTGCCTTTTTTAAAACTGCAATTTTTGTTTTTGATAGCAAAAATGAAGTGATTTCTCTCCCCGTTGCGAATTTGGGCACGCTTCGCAAAGGTGCAGAATTCGGAATTTGTATGTTCTGCGTTTTGTTGCCTTTAAATAAGTGGAATTCTTGATTTTGTTTCAAGTCGAGTATGTTTCTAAGTAACACAATACATACAGTGTGAAATCAGAATCCAGCCCAAAAACTGATAATTTTGATTTTGTCTTCCAAGTCAATTCCGTGCCTAAGTATGGAAACCTGATAACAACCAACAAAGAAAAACTGCTGAAAAACGATTCATTCAAGAGTATAGAAGAAAAGACAAAGGGCACTTTGCTTCAGCAAGAAACGAGAGAAGGGCAAGAAGCAACTAAAAGGCCTGCATATGAAAGACACATCCAGAAGACAAAAGGAATAGCCCTTCAATTTGAAGGAGCAAACAGCTTGATAAAGACTAGTATGAAGATCATGAATGATTTCTTGACAAAAAAAAACTCAAAAGCAGTTTAAAATGCAACAACAAACAACAACATTGGCATGTGCGGAACTAATAAATGAAGTCAGTACAAAAAAGGACAAGAGGAGGACAATGAAAGGAACGGCCAAGGAAGAAAGAATAGAGAACTGCTACGACTCACTCTAAGCATCCATTAGTAAACCCATCCGTAGTTACAGAGGAAAACAAGGAAAATTCCACCAATCTTTGAAGAAAACACCAATAAAGTGCGGTGAGTTTGATAAATAATTAGTAAGAAAAGTGGATATCGAAAGCTAAAAAAAAAGGGCTATAAAGAATGATTAAAGCTTGGCGATGATTGCATTCCTCCTCAACTTTTACAAAAGGTGACATGATGACATCGTCCTTGATTCTGCAACGGGCAATAATAGAGACAGAACATGATCAGTGTCAGTGCTAAATCTAATCCCAGTACAAAATCAGGAGGGCCAACTACAGACGGGGTATCTGTATAAACTCTCTTGTGCAAAAACCTACAATAGGATTATCTTAAACCGGCTAAGACCCTACATCGACTTGTCTACTTAGGACTAACCATCAGAGAAGGCCAGAATCAACGTTATCACAATATATAGTACTAATTACTAGACCTTCGGATCGTTGAAGAAAAGAAACACCTACATCAAACATGATTGCTGTCATCACATAGACTTGAGGAGTGCCCTCAGATAGGGCATCAGATGAATGCCAATAAAACTAAAGGCACACGTTTTCAACCAAGACCAGGATGCTGACCTTTCACGGCTGATGGCAGCACACTTGAGAGCGTGACCGAGTTTAAATATCTTGGGCAGACACCCAGAAAGATATTGGAGTCCGCAAAGCACGCCTGGAAAGTCCTTGAATGCCCTTTCTAAAATATGGAAGTCAAATCTCTCTAGAAAAATCAAAAACGCTTGTTCCAAGCTACAGTTGATGAAAGTTGTATCCTTTATGGCGCATAAAACCTGGAGCATTACCAACCAGGGGTTCGTCCGCAGAAACTTGAAATCGTAGATATACGTCACTTTTGCTTAAGCGACTGTTACGATTCTACAAGTTGTGACTACGTGCGTTAGCGCAAACAATGGACGTTAGACAGTCGTAGGAAATACCTTTTCGCAATAGTTAGGATCATATTACGTGTCTTTATTGGGTTGCATTCGTGGGTGACAATTAGGTAGAGTCGGGTTGTGAATGCCCCGTCTAGTATATCGATGAATGGATTTTAGAAGCATACGTGTGGTTTGGGGTTAGTGCAGACTTATAGAAACTGGTTCAGTACTCGGACTTATACGCCTCGCATATTAGAATTCCTCCTGGTTGATGAGAACCGGGTAAATTTGTGGTTATTATTAGCTGTGTACTTTCGCTTCGGGATTAGATAGGCCTACACCAGCACAAGAAGAAAATGGCTTCAGAACCCAAAGAGGGCGGCTATTTTTTCCTCATTAGAAGTCATCCTTTATAGGTTGGAAAGACAAATATTTATTAAAAAAACTGAAAATTAATATAGGCCTTTCCAACAAACAAAAATCAAAAAACGAATGAATGAATATTAAAGGCAAGGTAAATAAAAATGCCTGCAGCCAGCAGGAAAAGGTCGGAAAGAGTCAATAGATGACGAATAAATGCACAAACTTTTTAAGGTTGACTCAATATTTTGAAATGTTTTTTGTTGTGGTTTCTATTAATTATCTCCTAAAATACTCAATTCCACCACCATGAGATGAAACGCGTGGTGATGTAGTTAAATATTTATATGTTGTAGTTTAACAGTTACCAAAGGATAGGGGCCTATGATAAACAGAAATTCCGGATATGAAATGTTATTCATAATGAGATTTTCATAATGGACATAGTTGAGCTTAGCCATTTTCACACAGTGATTAGTATGCATGGAACAAGCATTTTGTACATGGAAAAAAATCACGATGTGTTAGAAAATTTAAGGCGCTATCTCGGGAATCTCTGAGTCAGCCTTGAAGGGAACTAGATGGGTTGATTAATATTGTTATACCTCTCTTTCATTTCTTTTTACCCTTTTGTTTATTTCTTTCTCTTATTATTCTTCTTTTTTGTTTTCTTTCTTTCTTTCATCTTTCTTGCATTATTTTTTATGGTGCGTGACATGGAATAGATGGCCAATCTGTGTGGATAGGAATGACATGCTTACAGAAACAATGATTTTGATTATTAACTTTAACAAGTTAATATGTTTTGTTAACTTAATGTTATTACATGCACCGATTTTCGCTTCATTGCGCATTACATTAGATTCAGCCAATTGACTGTATCGGAATGATTTATTGACATATAATTGAAAGAAGAGATCTGCGTAGTGCTATATATATATCTTTATGCGATTCAGGACTGCCTTCCCTTCATTTTCTGGAATATAAATGCTTGTTACCATGATAGTTGCCTAACAAGATGGATGGGAATGGAAACAGAGGACCAATTGGTTCAACTTCCTACACACTACGAGTGTGATACGTGTACTCATGACCACACATAGTTTAATCGTAAATCTGGCTTTCTCGTAGGCACACGTAGCCTACGTCCAAGCTTCACGAAACGCGTAAAAAAGCTTAGTAGTTTAGGAACTTACGTCGCAACTAGGGCTACGTAGTCTTACGACTGCTTTCGCGAACGAACCCCAGATCAGGATAATCAATTAGATGGTTGTATACATAGGACCGTTGAGAACTGCTTTCAATGTTAGCTGGAAGGATAGAATACACAACAAGAACTATATGGTGATCGCCCCACCCATCTCAGAGGAAGATCAGAGAGAGAGAGAGAGGCGTTTGAGATTGCTGGGCATTGTCATAGAAGTAGAGCGGAAATAGATTCTCATCTCTAATATGGAGACCTTCAACGTGGACATCGGGAAACCCGACGTCCTACAACACCTCTGCGTTTAGGACACTGGCCTTACTAGTTTTGAAGAGCCATATAGGAGTCCGACCGAGGTCGCCGTTTAGTGAGTGAGTGAGGCCCATATTTATCATTTTTGGGGGGGGGGGGATGGGGGGGATGATCAAAATCTCCGAAAATTAAATAAGTTAAATTTCATATTGAAATGCGTACATTCAAATGTTTTATTCGTGAATTTATTATTATATTCGTGAGTGAATTTAAGATTTTATTTGAGAATTTATATTCAAATTCGTAACTTAATGTTAAATTCGTTGGGGGGGGGAAAAAAAGTTAATGGTAAATTTCGTGAATTTACTATTTAAATTCCTAATTAAATGTTTTATTCGAGGAATTTAATGTTTTTTCGTGAATAATATTTTATTCGTGAATTTAATGTTTATTGGAATTATAATATGAAATTCGTAAATTTAATATGAAATTCGTGAATTTTAAAGTGGATATTCGTGAATTTAATTGTTTTGTGAATTTAATATTACATTCAACACGAACTCGTGAATTGTACCTTTTATTGATGAATTGATATTAAATTCGTTAATTTAATGTTTATTTGTGAATTTGCGAAATTCGTATTAAATTCAGGAAATTATTATAAATTCACAAATAAAAATATTAATTAAAGAATAAGACTAAAGTTACAAATTTAAATTAAATGTAGACTTTAACACCAAATTTAACAAATAAATTCAGGAAATTTAATTTTTAAATTCACGGATTTTTAATATTAAAAATTCACGAATATATACAACAGCAATTCACGATTTTATTATAAATCATGAATTCATTGTTAATTCACGAATTGATATTAAACTCACGATATTAATTCAAGAATAAAACATTCGATTCACGAATTACATTAATGTACGATTTATAATTCACATTCACAAATAAAACAGTCAAATTCAAGAATCTATGTTAAAATCACGAATTGATGTTAAATCCACGAATTAAATATTAAATTCACGAATGAAACATTAAATCCGAAATGTTGCATTAAATTCACGAAATTTACATTAAATTCACGAATTAAAACATTAAATTCACGAATTAAACTTAATTCACGAATATTTAAACATTTAAATTCACGAATTTAACAGGAAATTCACCGAAGTTAAGATCTAAAGCGCAAATAAAACTTTTAATTCACGAATTCGTGAATTTAAATTAGATCCGTGATTGAATTGATTTATATTAAATTCACAATAAAGAAAACATTAAATTCAAGAATTTAAAACATTTCAAAGGCACGAGGAACATTAAATGTAACGCAGTTAACATTAAATTCACAAGTAAAACATTACTTAAATTCACGAATGTATTATTAAATTCACGAATTGTAAGAGGGGAAAGGCAAGAAGGAGAAGAGGAAAGGCACAAATAAAAATATTAAATAACGGATATTATTTAATATTCACGAATTTGATATTAAATTATTCATGAATAAAAACATTAAATTCACGAATGTAACATTTAAATAACGAATTTATTATATGAATGAAATTCAACAAAACAAAACATTAAATTCACAAATTTAAATCAACGAATTTAATATTAAATTCACGAATTTAACTTTAAATTCACGAATTTAATATTAAATTCTGAATTTAATATTAAATTCACGAATTTAAATTAACTATTAAGTGACCAGGGGGGGTTCCTCCTAGACCCCCAAAATTGTTTCCGCGCTGGACGCTTTAGGGGGGAATTTTGCGCCGAATTTTTTTGTAATGTAGTCGGACTTTTAAATGCACTTCTTGTCATACCAAAATAATTGAAATCGGCCAAAGCTGTTATGAGTTAATTAGTGGGGTTCCCATGGGAACCCCCCCCCGTCCCCGGGCACTAACTAACGGAAGTCATTTGAGAATATTTTTAAAAATCAAAGAACCAAACTCCTGATTTTTTTTCTGCTTTATAAGTTAACACAATTACAGGAAAGTCAACAATTATTAGGAACATTAAAATAATTAACCTTATGTGCTGATGGTGAAACAAACAATTTCATTCATGTTTGACGTTGCTAAACCGTTACTACTGTAGTCAAACTTATGGAAATGACGTGTATTTTGCAAACACCAGTTAAAAAATACAGGATTCACTAAAATGCTGATTTGGTGTAAATATATGCTGAAACATTCACGAATTTATATTAAATTCACGAATTTAATATTAAATCACGAATTTAATATAAAGAATTAATTTATATAAATTAACGAATAAAATATTTAAAACGTTAATTCAAGAATAAAAACATTAAATTCACGAGAAGTTAATATTAATCACGAATTTAATATTAAATTCCGAATTTGATATTAAATTCAGATTAATAGAAATCACAAAATAAAAAATTAAATTAACGAATGTAATGTTCAATTTCAGGAATTTTAATATAAATTCACCGAATTTAATATTAAATTCACGAATTTAATATTAAATTCATTCATTTATATTAAATTAACGAAATAAATAAAACATTAAATTCAAGAAAATAAAGCATTAATTCACCGAATTAACTTAAAATTTCACGAATTTAATATTAACTTTTAAGTGACCCAAGGGGGGGGGGGTTCCTATGGACCCCCAAAATTTGTTTTCGGCTGGACGCTTTACGCGTGGGATTTTGCCCCGAGTTTTTTTTTGAATTGTCGGACTTTTTAAATGCGCTTATTTCATTCCCAAAATAATTGAAACGGCCAAGCTGTTAATGAGTTGTTATTAGTGGGGTCCCATTGACCCACGGGCACTAACGGAAGTTATTTTGAGAAATTCTTAAAATCAAAGACCAAAGCGATTTGTTTTCGATATAATTAGCATACATGAAAAGTAAACCATTATTAGTTAACTTAAAAATAATAACCCTTTATGTGATGAAAACAAAATTTCATCATGGACGTTGCTAAACCGTTACACTGTACAAACTATGGAAAAGCGTGTATTTTGCAAACACCCGTAAAAAATACAGGATCACTAAAACTGCTGGATTTTGTGTAAATATATGTGATAAATTCACGAATTTAATATTAAATTCACGATTTAATATTAAATCACGACTTAATATTAATTCATTAATTAATTTTTAAAATTAGGTTAAAAACGCGTGTTTTTTTGTTTTTTACAATTCAAGAACTAAAACATTAATTCACGCAATTTAAATTAAATTCACGAATTATTTAATATTAAATTCCGAATTTGATATTAAATTCCGAATTTAATATTAACATTCACAAAAATAATATAATTTTTTAAAATTAGGTTAAAAACGCGTGTTTTTTTGTTTTTAAACTTATTTTAATTTACGAATTTAATATTAATTCAGAATTTAAATTAAATTCATTAATTTAATATTAAATGAAAGAATATAAAACATTAAATTCAAGAATAATTTAAAATTTAAAAATTAAATTACGAATTTATATCATTAACTCTAGTGATTCAAGGGGGGGGGGTAGTTCCTATGGACCCCCAAAATTGTTTTCGCGCTGGACGCTTTACGCGTGGGATTTTTTGCCCCGAATTTTTTGTAATTGTCGGACTTTTAAATGTGCTTATTGTCATACCAAAAATAATTGACAATCGGCCAGATGTTTATTGGTTAATTAGTGGGGTCCCATGGGACCCCCCCCGGGAAAAACGGAAAGTCAGTTGCGACTCTTTTCCACATCCCAGCCCCACCGCCGCTTTGTTTTTGCTGCTATTATCCGTCACACATCCATGCCCGTCCCCCCTTATTCGTCCCTTCCCCATCACTTCCCCCTTTCTGTGCTGCCCCCCCCCTTGCCCTTTCTCCTGGGCCGTTGTACACCGTCCTCCGTACCACTCTAGGGGAACATGACCGTGTATTTTGCAACCCCCGTACCCCATCACAGGCTCATTCCCTTCCCCGCCTTCCTCTTCCCTTCCCCCTTTGATCTCCTTCCGCCTTGCCTCGTCCCTTTCCCCCCTCTATCCCCTCTTCCCTTCCCGCCTGTCCTGTTCACGTCAGGTCTAAGGAAGGGCATAAAATGGGCTGACTTCCCCCTTATCCTCTCCCCCCGCCCTCGTTAAAGTAGGTAGGGACCATAAATGGAGGGCAGGCCAGCAGAGGTAAGGGAGTGTTATAGAGTACCTAAATCAGATCGAAGGAGGGGAATGCCATAAGGTAGCCACAGGGTAAGGAGGAATTACTAAGGATTAATATGTCAATGATGAAATTAATTATTTAAATTATTTATGTAATAATTTAATTTAATATTAAATTCACGAATTTAATATTAAATTCACGCAAGTAATATTAAATTCACGAATTTAATAGTAAATAATTAATTAATATTAAATTAAAGAATTAAAACATTAATTTCAGAAATAAAACATTTTTAATTCACGAATTTACCATTAAATTCCAAGTAAAACATTACGTATATTACCGGAATGTAATATTAATTCACGAATTTAATTTAATTCAATTTAAAAATTTAAATTTCTGCGCGCTTTGAACATAATATAATAGTAAATCACGAAATTGATATTAAAGTCATGAATAAACATTTACAATTCCACGAAATTTAATATAAATTCACAATCACAACATTAAATTCACAAATTTATTATCAAGTTCATAAATAAAACATTAAATTAACGAATTTAATGGGAAGTGGGCAGCAGGGACTATGAAGTACACATTTTAAAATATGCAATGGACCCAGAAACCCAATTTGTATACGGCCAAATGTATCTAGGACAGAGAGAAAAGCAGAAACTGATGGGATGATAGAGCTGCATCTGTTCATCAAAAACGTTGCAAAGGGCAGCATAGCCGACAAAAGGCCCTCAGTGACACCAAGTCTGGGAAACGGATTGACAGTTGAACAAGAAAGAACAACAGAACACAGAGACCAGATGTCAGCTGCAGACAGAGAGAGAATATGGCACAAGCAAACCACCCAAAGAATTGCAACTGCAGAACCTTATCACAAAGAAGCACAAAAAATGGATGGGGATGATGAAATCTGAATATTCACAGTAGAAGTAGAAGTACGGGTCCAGAGGATCAATAACCAGACTCTGAGGAACCTGCCATCAAATCCGTTGGGCTGAAAATAGCGAATCAAGAAGGTCTTGACTCGGGAGAAAGAAGAGAACGCCTCTTCCGCAGTAAATATACCATATCATGCATATTGTCGCTTAAGGAGACAATAAGAAGTTTGGAGGTAGTTGGGAGTTAGTTAGTAGCACGACCATACATCCCCACCCAGTGGAAGCTAGTGGAAGATATGAGAAAGGCCCGGAAGTGGCAGCATCACCAACTAAAGCTCGGTCGTGTGACCAGTTATACTTGATTGAGCTTATGGCTTCTATTCGGATCAGAGTGTTCTGTTCCAGCTTGCAAGTCTTATCTTATGGTTTCGCTTCTAAGCCCAATTTACACGGAGACATTTGAATTGATTGTCCCATAAATTTGTGATAATACTGCCCTAAGTTCTCCAATATTCCGAGGACTTTTTGGTCATTGCAAGTTGACTCATTTGACCAGGCTACCCCAATTTGGAATGCAATTCTTGATATATACCAAAATGGATTTATAAAAAGGGCGCCCCTATTCCATCTCGCCGCCGACTCAGGAACATGTGGTTATTGATGCTGAGCTAGAAATTCAGTTTCAGGTATAAAATATGCGGAAAACGAGTCCAACTGGCTAATATTAAATTAACAATTATTAATAAAACCATTAAAATTCAAGAAGACAAACATTAAATTAAGAATGTAATATTAACTCAAGGTGCTCAATGGGGGGGGGGTTCCTATGGACCCAAAAATTTGTTTTAGCCTGGACGCTTACCGTTGGGATTTTTTGGCCCCGAATTTTTTTGTTGAATTGTCGGACTTTTAAATGTGCTTCTTTCATACCAAAATAATTGAAATCGAATCGGCAAAGCTGTTAATGAGTTAAATAGTGTAGGGTCCCTAGGACCCCCCCCGGGCACTAACGGAAGTCATTTGAGAATATTTTTTAAAAAATCAAAGCACCAAAGAGATTTTTTTTTTTGCTGTGATATAAGGTCACACATTACATTGAAAGTAAAAATTATTGTAACATTAAAAATAATTAACCTTTTATGGCTGGAAAAAAACTTTGCATTCATCATGGGCGTTGCTAAACGTTACTACTGTAAAACTCTTTGGAAAATGAGTGTATTTTGCAAAACACCCGTTAAAAAAATACAGGATATTAAATTCAACCGAATTTAATATTAATTCACGAATTGATATTTAAATTCACGAAATTTAAATTAAATTCACAAATAAAATATTAAAATTAACGAATGTGATGTTTCCAATTCAGGAATTTAATTATTAAATTCACGAATTTAATCATTAAATTCACGAAGTAATAATGAATTCACGAATTTAATATTAATTCATTAATTAATATTAATTAAAGAATATTAATACAAACCTTAATTCAAGAACTTAAAACATTAAATTCACGAATTTAACATGGGTAAATTCACAGTAAAAAAAATTAGTATATTCACGAAAATTTCATATTAAATCCGGAATTTAATATAAAGGTCACATTTAATTGTAAACTTTCCCGAATATAAACATTAAATATAGTAAATTCCGAAAATTTGATATTAAATTCATGAATAAAACATTAAATTCACGAATTTATATGGAAATTCACAAACCACAAAATTAAATTCACAAATTTATTATTCAAGTTATAAAATAAAACATTAAATTAACGAATTTAATGGAAAGTGGGAAGGACTATGAAAGTACCACACTTTAAATATGCAAGGACCAGAAACCCATTTGTATACGGCAAAGGTTATCTAGACAGAGAGAAAAGAAGCAGCAATGGGAATGGGATGATAGAGCTGCCATCTGTTCATCAAAAAGTTGGCAAAGGGCAGCATAGCCGACAAGGCCTCAGTTACACCAAGGCTGGGAGGGAACCGGATTGACCAGTTGAACAAGAAAAGCAAAAAGGATAAGAAAACACAGAATACAGAGACCAGATGTCAGCTGCAGAAGAGATAGGGCACAAGCAAACCACCGAAAGAAGTGCAAATGAAGACCTTATCAAAGAAGCACAAAAAATGGATGGCGGATGAAATACTTCCCAGTTAGAAGTAGGAGTAGGGTTCCGAGGATTCCCTACCAGGACTCTGAGAACCTGCATCAAATTCCTTGGGCTGATAAATAAGGAAATCAAGAACGGTACTGACTCTGCTATCAAGAAGGAGGTAACCTATACCTCACCATACAGTGCATATTGTCGCTTACAGGAGACAATAAGAAGTTGGAGTAGTGGGAGTTAATTGCACGACCATACATCCCCACCCAGTGGAAGCTAGCGGGCAGACTCGCCAGGCGTGGCAGCCCATCCACAATAAGCTCGGTTCGTGTGACCAGTTATGCCTTGAATTGGCATCTGCTTTCTCTTCGGAGTGTTCTGTTCCAGCTTGCAAGTCCTATCTTATGGTTTCGATTCTAAAGCCCAATTTACACGGAGACATTTGAATTGATTGTCCCACAAATTTGTGATTAATGACTTGCCCTAAGTTCCAATTTACACGAGGACTTTTGGGTCCTTGCAAGTTGACTCATTGAAAACCAGGGCTACCCCAATTTGGAATGCTATTCTGCTATATACACAAAAATGTGAAGTTATACACACAATGTGATGATGTGGGTATTGATAGCTAGAGAAATTCAGTTCAGGTATAAATATTTGCGGAGGAAGGAAACGAGTCAAGTGGCTAAGCTCTAATAATTCCGGTATGCGTACCTACCCAACTCCGCGATATGTCTGAGCTTGCTTAGGTTGTGAAAATTGTTTGACATTGTGAATGTAATTTAACGTTATTCTATCGTGGAGGGCTATGTACTGCCGATTCTAAACTAGGTGTGATCCCGGGGGTGTGATCATGGACTCTTTGCAGGCCCGGTTGACTTTCTCACCACTATTTTAGTTATAATATCATTGCTTTTCAATTTTTTAAGGATTTGTAATAAAAATTAAAAAAACCCAACCCGAAACCCAGTGCATTCCACCCAACTGCACGGGCACTGCATTCCGCTGAGGAATTTGTATACCACGTACAAACCTACGTGGTAATGCTATAACCACTGACCTCCATACACAAGTAGCCGGAATGCAGGGACAGGAGGGTACATTGAACAGGCACGTCGTTCATAAGTTTTTGCCAGTTTTCACGTGTTAGACTTTAGCAAGGTTTGCCCGCCGGAAAACTGCTGCAGACTAACATATGTGTAAAACAAAATGTTTGCGTGAGCTCGCCGGTTGTGTGCCGGGTGTGTATGTGTGCGTGTGTGGTGTGTGTGTGTGTGTAGGATGTGGTGTTGGTGTGTGATGTGTGGGGGGGGGGGATGGGTAAATATTAAAGCATATGCAACGTGATTGTCATGCATTGGGCACGGAGGGGACATTGTGTGGTACCTTACCCGCGCTTGGAAGGAAAGTACCGGGGAAGAGCGGGGAAAGTACAGCCTACAGGGCCGGCACCAAAGGAGGGGGGGGGGGGACTTAAAAATGGAATAGCCCCCCCCCCCCCCAGTCATCCTTTCTCCTAGTCCTGCTGAGCAAGACTTAAGGGTTGCTTCTGTTACATTCACTTCTGTCTGTTACTTTCACTCTATCCGTTTCCGCTTTTTAATTTTAATTATTTATTTGTGTTTAGGCGCATAAACAACAATATTAGATTATCGTAGCCGGCTCCCCTCCTCACTTTTTGGGATAAGGTTCTACTTTTTTTATTTTTCAATTTTCTTAAATTAATATGTTTTCAATCCTCGAAATTATGATGGATAGGCCTAATGGTGCTATTAATAACAAGTTCGATTTAAACAAGTACAGGCACAGGAATTGGTCTGCTATTCCTAACTGATATGTATACGTGACAAGTAGTACCGTAATGATAGGGATATGTTATTCGTACGCGGCCTGTGATTTGCATGAGCGGAGGGTAGAGTTGGCCGGTGTGACCATCGTACTACCCACCCAATTCCGTTAAACTAGGTGGTACTATTGGGTAGCGTTGGCTTGTCAATTTTGGTAGGTACGCATACCGGAATTATTATCCAGCTTGACCCCATACGCATAAATATGACATAGTTATAATTAGAGGGAACTCTGCAAGTGGATAATTTAACAATGGCTCCTACAGTAGCCAGGAGAAGAAATTCTTGTTTTGCCTTTGACTGCATACAAGCAACTGACAGATAAAAAAAAAAAAACAAATATTCTGATTGAGTTGTGTCCTAGGCTCTTGGATAAATAATCATTATGTTAAATTCCACAATACTCCTCCTCATGATATAACACTCTACCAGTTTATAATTGTAGTACTTATTTCTTGATCATTTTAAACACAAAGTGCGATATGTATACTGGAGACCTGCACTGGACTTCAGACATATCAGGGCAAACATTTTGAACCTCCCAGATGGTCAAACCTGGTGTAACTACCTGCAAAACCCATCAACATTCCAAGGCGGGTAGTTATGGGTCCTATAGGGGTTTACTATGGCTTGGAAAAATAGAGCAGTGCTCTATTCACATGCCATATGGAAGGTTGCAGTAAAATTGGGGGAAAGTGACCAATTTACACGGAGACATTTTAGGACCATTCTACATTCCTTTCAATATTGCACAGAAAAAGTCTCCGTGTAAATTGGGCTTAAGGAACTGTAAGGCAGGCCCGTAACCTGGGGTCCGTTCGCGATTTTTTTCGAAAGGGGGATTTTCTCCCAAATTCTCCACCTCCAAAGGAGGGGGGGGGGAGGGGGGGAAGGGGGCGAAAGGGGGAGATGGGGCCGGATAAGGGAATCAGGGGGGACGAATACAAGATAAAACCCGTAAATTGAAACCCTTTTTGACAAACAAGCATAAAAAACGTAATTTTTGCCTCGATCCGCTCGCAAA
Source organism: Ophioderma brevispina (assembly GCA_023653785.1). Lineage (NCBI taxonomy): Eukaryota > Metazoa > Echinodermata > Ophiuroidea > Amphilepidida > Ophiodermatidae > Ophioderma > Ophioderma brevispina. Next base: position 3,735 of record JAMKCH010065313.1, on the reverse strand, counting down.
AGCTATTTTCTGACCTTTTGGCCACTTTTTAAGGGTTTTTTTTGGGGGGGGTGGCTTTTTTTAATTTGGAGCGTCCGCCCCTCGCACCTCACTTGTTACGGACCTTAAGTTCACAAATTTAATATTAACAAGTTACTCTCCTTTTAAATTGCCACATCTATCCTCCCTCCTGCACCCCATGGTAAGCAGTTACCTCAACTGAAGCATCAAACACTGGTGTGGCTTCTTCTTGGTTTTACACTATTACACTACTGGAATGTTTTCAGAGGTACTGTATTTCGACCTAATTAGCGCCCCGCACGACGAAGCTCTACCACCATATCAAATTTTATATCCTAGACTCAAAGCACGGCCAGGTTTACCCAATAAAACGACCCCTGGAATGGCTGACCTTTGACCCCAAAATGAACCCTTGAAAACGTGGACCACAAAAACCGTACGGCGAAACTCTACCACCATACCAAAACTCATATCCATACCGTACGTCAAAGCATGGCCAAGTTACCCAATAACGACCCCTTGATGACCTTGACCCCAAAATGACCCTCGAAAACGTGACCACAAACCTCGTACGTCGGAGCTTTACCACTATACCAAAATTCATATCCTATGTTAAAGGACGGCGACACGCATAGCCGGATAAACAAACAAACAAACCCACAAAGTTGATTTTTTAGTAATATAGAGTCACAGATTTAATATTAAATTCACAGATTTAATATTAAATTCACAGATTTAATATCAAATTCACAGATTTATATCAAATTCACAGATTTATATCAAATTCACAGATTTAATATCAAATTCACAGATTTAATATTAAATTCACAGATTTAATATTAAATTCACAGATTAATATTAAATTCACAGATTTAATATAAATTCACAGATTAATATTAAATTCACGAATGTATTATTAAATTCACGAATGTACTATTAAATTCAAGAAAAAACACTAAATTTACGAATTTGATATTAAATTAACGAATTTCATATGAAATTCACAAATAAAACATGAAATTCACGAATTTTATATTAAATTCACGAATTTAATATTAAATTCACGAATTTAATATTAATTCCCGAATAAACATTGACGAATTTAATATGAAATTCACAAATGAAACATTAAATTCACTTAATATTAAATTCACGAATTTAATATTAAATTCACAAATTTAATATTAAATTCACGAATTTAATATTAAAGTCGCGAATTTAATATTAAATTCACAAATATTAAATTAACGAATTTAATATTAAATTAACGAATAAAATATTAAATTTACGAATTTAATATTCAATTCAGGAATTTAATGTTAAATTCACGAATTTAATATTAAATTCATTAATTTAATATTAAATTCACAAATGAAACATTAAATTCACTTAATATTAAATTCACAAATTTAATATTAAATTCACAAATTTAATATTATATATATGAATAAAACATTAAATTCACGAATTTAATATTAAATTCACGAATTTAATATTAAAGTCGCGAATTTAATATTAAATTAACGAATTTAATATTAAATTAACGAATTTAATATTAAATTAACGAATTTAATATTAAATTCACGAATTTAATATTAAATTCACGAATTTAATATTAAATTCATTAATTTAATATTAAATTCACAAATGAAACATTAAATTCACTTAATATTAAATTCACAGATTAATATTAAATTCACAGATTTAATATTAAATTCACGAATGTATTATTAAATTCACGAATTTAATATTAAATTCACGAATTTAATATTAAATTCACAGATTAATATTAAATTCACAAATGAAACATTAAATTGGCGAATTTAATATCAAGTTCCCAAATAAAACATTAAACGAATTTAATATTAAATTCAAGAATTTAATATTAAATGTACGAATTTAACATTTAATGTACGAGTTTAGCATTAAATTCACAAATAAAACATTCAATTCACGAATTTAATATTAAAGTCGCGAATTTAATATTAAATTCACGAATTTAATATTTAATTCACAAAGTTTATTATTCAAGAATAAAACATTAAATTCACGAATAAGACATTAAATTCACCAATTTAATATTAAATTCACGAATAAAACATTATATTCAAGAATAAAACATTAAATTCACGAATTTAACATTAAATTCACAAATAAAACATTTAGTATACATAATGCTTGTCCATATACTAAGCACTGTGTGAAATAACTAGGCTCAAATCGAAGTCCTTCATAGAAAATCACAACTTTGTTATAAAATTCCAGATCCGGAATTTTTGTTATACACGGTATCCTATGGCACTGTTATACTGTGGATAAATGTTTAACTTTGGAATTAAGCATTTCAGGTGACAATCTTTAGTTCTAAATAACTATTTCTAATTACTACACACACAAAATATTTTTCGAAATCTCTGAGTGAGCCTTTAAGACAGGCGACACAAAAAGGGTTCATTGCTAAAGAGTAAATAAAAATATCTGTAAATGTGAAAGTTCCGAGGGGAAATGGCACTGGTTTGATTTTCCTTTCCATCCATTTTGTTCCAGTTTAGGGCATTATGATGCACTATTGTGTGTACACAAAAAACATGCTCTAATACGAATTGTAACTCAGCTTATAATAACTCTGGCTTATAACACTCTCTCAGAGATTGACAGACAAAATCAAAAGCTAACACTGTTAAAGTAGTCTGTAGCTTCAAATTAAGTGCTTGTACATTATTATACCCAATTTGAAGAGCCTGTAGAACTATTGTAAAATAATAAAATACTGCAAGTTAAAACTTGCAAGGGGGAGCAAATATGCAAATGCGTTCATCAATTACATGCGCAAATAGTGATGACAGAGTGCATTACTTGCATGCGCCACTACTTACCAAGTTTCGTCAAATTTTGATATTGGAATCTGGTAGAAGTTCTGTGACCTTTTAGTAATGGGCCAATCAGAGCAGATATGCAAATGAGCTCATTATTATTATAAATAATGATGACACAGTGCGTGAGTATTATTTGCATACACCGTTATATAGGCCTACTACCCAAATGCCAAATTTCGTCAAATTTAGACATTGGGATCTAGTAGAAGTTCGCCTTTTTAGACAACCTTACCAAGTTAACCTAACAAGGTTAACCTAACCAAAATGGAACACACTATAGCAGAGGCACGGTTACCTGGCTTTTTAAAGCACTACTTGTTTGAAAACCGTTCGCGATTCCCCGGCTTGTGGGGTGCGTATTCGCTAACCAATCAAACTTGGTCTGATCTGGCCCAAGCCACACCCACCCACCAAGTTTCGTGACCGTACAACCCCGGCCTCCGAGAAAAGGGGCGGTCAGATACACGTGGCCTATTATAATATAGATGATGGGAACTCCGCATAAGCCATAAACAGGTTTTTTTTTAATTATTGTACATTTAGCTTGCCATATCCTTGTGTTTGTTAGAAGGCGTGAGCAACATTTTTATACGCGGATCAACAAAAGCCGAAAAAGAGAGCACGAGTGACGTCACGCATCTCCAAACACACGCACTAAAAATAAACCTCCCTACTTCCTATACGGGCGCACACCACTAAATAATCCCTCCATTGAAATACACGTAAAAATACCACATCGCGCCCGCTGATTTGCACCCCGCGTGACAATATTTTGAATATTATGAATTCATTTCCCTATAGATCACAACTAAAACTTTCGAATAAGTTTCATTTTTTGATATCATTCTAGTAGAGATTT
>JAMKCH010065312.1:0-20358 GCA_023653785.1 Ophioderma brevispina | reverse complement strand
AGAAATGACCGTATGGACACAAAACAAAACACCATAGATTATAAGGGCGCAACACTACTACATCACCGACTCATTCATGTACTGGTTTTTACTTCGGTAAAAAACACAGCTAATTTTGAGAGTTTTACGGTCCTGTGCGAGTTTGGTGCAGATCTGTAGTGCCATATTTATTTTCAAATAAAAGGTGCATGTGTCTTTAACACATGGAATCCGATTAAATTTTAAAATTTTGATTTTCAGGGAGAAGTAGGGCCCTCGGTGGTATGAAGATGGCGAATGAGTTTTAGCATGCTCGAAACAGGGGGGACAAGCACGGTTGCTATTTAGGGTCTCGTACCGGAAAAACGAATCGGAAGACCCCCCCATACATTGAAACAGATGTTAAAGTTCATCGTGTTGCAACCATTATATCGAACTTGTATCCAAATATTGACGCTTGAGTTCGAAATCTCGCTTTCAAAACAGGTATAGTTGCGTGTATTTCAGGGTGCATTTATTGTAACTGTGGTGGCTCCCATAAAGAGAAATATCAGTAGCTTCCCACATGCCATTGCTTCCATTGGAAGTTGTTGTACGGTTAGTCATGTGAATCGTCGAGATAAAACCTTCTAAAATGCAAGTTTGTAAAACCGTACTGTCAATTAGCCATGTTTCATCACTTAACGATTCACATCAGTACCTTTACAAACCTCCATTGGAACAATGCAGTGTGGAAGCTCCTGAATCTTCTTCTTGATATATTATGCCTATTATTTATATCCGTAACATCATTGTGCCATGGTGCATTGTGGGATAGGATTTCGGGTAAAAATGATTTCACCGGTAGGAAACCGGATCAAACGGTACCATTCAGTGGCCTTTCTTGTTATAAACCCAGAGGGTGTTTTTGAGTCATCCCCACAATGCACCAGTTTTGGGGAAATTTCACCTCAATGGGTCATGTGATCACATAAAATCCTAATGCTTAACACATAAAAACCCTGCACTTCAACACTCATTTAATCCCACAAAGCGTTAGTACTTAGGGATTTTTGCTGATTTTAATGTTTGTGGTTCTTACTTTAGGAACACTTTTTACCCCTAGTACTGACCTGTGTTTAGTAGCAGTCCAGTATCGGCATATTGCTATGCCATCATGGATGGATTCAAAACAACCTCGTGTTATAACATTATTGTCCAGTAATTAGTCTTATTTGAGTAATAGTGCACCCTGCTACTCCGTCAAATGAAAGTACACAGTAAAATGATGTTCAACATAACCTGCTGCTATTCAGGTGTTTCGAAACACCAGACCTCGAAACACCAGACCCTCAACCCGAAACATCAGACCCAGATTGAATTCACTTCCGGTCTGAGGTCTATTGTTTCGAGGTCTGGTGTTTCGAGACCTCCCGCCCTACCCCTTGTGTTTTCGAACCATCACAGACCTCAAACCACAGACCTCGACTCCCCGGAAGTGAAATTACTTCCGGTCTGATGTTTCGAGGTATATGTCTGTTTGTTCGAGGTCTGATGTTTCGAGACATCCCCCAGGGTTCGAAACTCAGACCTCGAAATATCAGACCAGGAAGTAAGTTGCCACTTCCGGGTCTGAGTCTGTTGTTTCGGTTCTGATGTTTCAACAAATCTTGTGCTACCTAGCGCTCTTCCACGCCCAGCTAGAGATGAACATGTTAACCTTCAACCATCCGTGCAGCCCAGATACAAAAGTTTTTCAATCGGCAGCCTGTCGGACATAAATCTGCAAACTTTAGTTACAAAAGCGCACTTCATAATTTAGGTCATTAACCTTCCACACTGACCTGTGCGTGATAACCGACAACTCTAGGTTTTGCACAGTAACATCAGAAGCAGAAGCAGAGACATCCCCCGGGACGGGTGTTTCAAAACACAGACCTGAAACAAGTGAATTAACTTCCGCAGGGATGCAAATTCAATGAGAATCACAGAAGCGATCACATTGTTTCTCGAAGCATCCAGATATGAGAACCAATTTCTCCATTGAACATGTATTAAAGTATTGTCATTTCAAGTAATTTGATTCTCTCTCGCAAACTCAGACGAATTTGCACCCTGTTCCGGTCTTGGTGTTTTTTGAGTCTGTGTCTGTTGTTTCGAGGTCTGGTCTTTTCGAAACACCCATGCAAATCCTATGTCTGGTCCTTGTGTGTCATGTGTGTCTGAGGGTTTTGTACGAGCAAAGCTTAGGACACACCTTCGATAGGTGTCATTATGATCATGGTTCATGTGTTTATTTGAGACCCGAGCGTCAATTTCATTATATTTATATTTATCATGTCAAACTCAAGTCTAAGTATTCCAATATTGTAACTTGCCACCTATACCTTTAACATTGGACTGTTCATTTGGCGTCTAGTTAAATCACAGGCTACTGAGTTTTGAGTTCATAAATAAGGCTTCACTGTTGCAATTATGTGAAGTCAACTTGCAAAGAAGACGCTGCTTAAACTTACTGAAATCACTTCTGACGCTAAATCAAGCATGTGGTTGATAGTAATTCCCCCACAGGATGTATCGCTTACTTCAGCAACATATCAAACATAAATAAACATTGTCCTTTGAATCGTCATGTTGCCTCAACTAATGCCAGTTTGTTGATGTTGGAAATTAGCACTTCCGCTATAAACGAGAGCAAAGTTCAAGGTATCACATGGTGTGGCGGAAAAGCAAGCCCATCGATATACTTCCATTCGCAGTGAGGCGATTGTCCTGCGCAAAACCAGAATATGGACCCAAGATCAAGTGTTACGTATACTCACCGCATAAGTCGCTCCCTACGACTGGAAGTATATACTTAATACCTTGACCCTGTTTGACCCCTGTTTGACCCAAAACAGCCGTCAACTTTACAGTGGTTTCCAAAACGCACCTAGAGTTATGCTTTGGACTTAGGCCTCCGAATAAAGTTGGAACCAACCCAAATTGATGTAAAAATATCACCTTTGACGATTTTTCTAAGACTTTAAAAATTATAGCAGTGATGTAACGTTGAACGATACTCTTAGCAAAAGTGAGACAAGAGCCCCTTAATTACTAGCCTACTTGATTCGAATCCATGTGTTTCCTCTTTCACCATGGAAACAGGGTATTGAAAGCACAACCACATGTCACATGGCCCATAATTGGTTTTTTTTTTTCGCAGATGATACAAAAGTTTTCACGCATCGTGAATGGAGATTCTAGTGCAAGTGATCTACAAAGGGATCTGGATAACTTAAGTTCTTGGTCTGACACATGGCAACTAAAATTTAATGTGGCAAAAATTTGGCGTCCATGCACTATGGACCTCACCAAGATAAATATGTCTATCTATGACAGAAGAAGGGATAAGAAAGAACCCTTGTTGAACAAGTTGAAAAGATAAGGACCTAGGTATTACATTTGACCCCACTCTCCTATTTCTAAGCATATTGCATTGATTACAAGAAACCAATAGTAGGTAGGAATTATTAGGAAACATTTGACCATATGGATGAGTATGTTAAAAATTCTCTACAAGACGTTGATTTACAGACCACTGTAAAATAAGCAATGGCATATGGAATCCATACTTAAGAAAAGATGCAGAGCCTGGTTGAAAATGCAGCGTAGAGCAACTAAACTAGCGCCCAATCTAAGGATTTGAGTTATAGTGAAAGGCTGAGGCACCTGAATCTTCCAACATTGGCATTTAGACGACAAGAGTGGATCTAATACAAACTTACAAGACATGACAGGCATCAACATGTGAAAAAAGATTCCATCTTTGTATTGGCAGATAAGGAACATGGTACCAGAGGTCACACATATAAAATTAAGAAGCAGCACACTAGACTAAGGCTGAGACAAAACGTTTTCAGTATCAGAGTTGTTAACCAATGGAACGAGCCTGCCTGATAAATGTACTGGAAATCTACGATAAATTTCACTATGGAATTGCAGTCTGTGGCAGTCAAAAGTTTAATTTTTTTTTTTTTTTTTTTTTTCTCCTAGGCCCTTCAGGTCATGCATTTAATAGGGATGAAAAAGGGTGTGGCTTTTTTATACGGTCAGCCACCTTCAACACGAGCCCGAGTCTACAGGTAAATACAGGTAAATACAGGTTTATATGCTGTAACTGCCTCAAAAATAGTGAGTATTGAGTGAGTGAAACTTACCTAAATCTCTTTAAGTTGTGCTCCTACTATCATTTGTCACATTAGAATGAACTAAACTTGCTAAATTTCATAAAAATCAAGGAAAAAAGTGGTTTGTGCATTGTAATATCATGATGACCTAACAGAAACGAGCAGCAGCACTGCCAATCAGGCCCATTGTTGAGGGTCTGTTGATAAAGCTATTCATCAGGTGTGAAATGGCGGTGGATGAGTGACCATCTCTTCAATTCAGTGGTTCTAAATCTTGTTAATAACAACTGATCCGAGTAATTATAGTCTTTGTAGTCAAGTAGTGCTTACTCCTGTCAAATGAAAGTAAACAGTCAAATGATTGTCAACAAAAACATGCTTGCTGGCAATCTTATGACCATGTATGTCCTTGTGGTGTCGGCGGGTTTGTACTGAGCAAAGCTGACAGGGGGACAAACATTCGATGGGTGTAGTATTGTAGTAATAGATTAGAGGCGGGTATTGAAAATTGTCATCTTTTATATCTGAAGTCAAACTGATAATTCCGTTGCAGGACCTGAGATACTGATCATGTGAATGATATTGTTCCAATCTTTGTTGAAAGACATGAATTCTCAGGTCGTGCTTGCACTAGCCAATAGGAGCTAAAAAGATCAGTAGAAAGTCTCACCCTGTTTGGCAAACATCTCCATCGTTCGAATCAGTGCTGAGTGATGTGCCTCTATCAATGACTTTTCTAGCGTCACATATCCAGATATCAATCTTTTGGACCTACAAACGTAAAGTGCGTTCGTAACGTGTCTGGTTGTATGTACCATTATCATGTTCATTCAATTTGCTGATCTCGCGTGGTGCCAAATTTTGAAAAACCTGAAACCAAAAACCTGTCTGAACTTGCGCTATCTACTACCTAGCTGTGAGTTTGCACTAATGGTATCATCGCTGGCGTCCAATGCCACATATGGCTCATGAATGAAACAAGTGTCGTCAGGAGCGGTGGTTGGTCCGCTCTCACCCATCACTAGCTTATCTGAATCAAAATTCAGTTGAGAAGAATGCCATATGTTGACGTGCGTTAGTATTCACCTCCACTTCCTGCAATTGCAACTTGTTTTTGATGGTGTGTTGTTTCTTTTTATATCCGCTACTCGAACATAATTGAGACTGTAACGAATACAAACAAGTTTTACTACGGCCAAAAAAAAGAAAGTAAGTAAAGTTTCCACGTCATTGGTTCACATGTAACACGAGGAGATTTGTCCATTTTTTTTATATTTGTTCTTGATTGGTTGTAAAACCATGGTCTCGCGTCATTCTGCTAGAATCATGGATTATGGGACCACCCTTCTAAAAATAAACAAAACTAAATAAAAAAGTATTTCCGTCGGCAAATACAGACACAAAACCACAAAACTCGACCCCAAAAAAATTAGGTACAGGTGTGCATCCATCCGGGTAAAAAAAATCGATCCATGTTTATAGTGACCAAATTGTACAAAAAATATGACACATTTCCCATTTATATAGTAGGGTTCCGAAATTTCGACCCATTAGTATATAGTTGGCTTTGAAAATTTGCGCCACATTTTCATAGTAATCTTAGCCAAATCGGGCCCATTTTCATAGTAATTTAGCCGAAAATTAAAAAAATTGACCATTTTATTGTGACTTTTACAAAAATCAGAAACAAATAACCCATTTTCAAAAGTAAATTGGACCCAAAAGTTAAATGGACCAATTTATATAGTAGCAAATGACCTCAAAAAGCGACCCTCTATATAGTAGCATGGTGGGAAAAAAAATGTGAAAAATGCTTATAGTAAGGGTGAAATGTGACCCATATCGGTGCGCAGGCTACCTTTTCCAATGAGTACCCCCCCCGGCACAAACCCGATTAGGCGCTTGATGTGGGTGGATAATGTTCCCATGCACCCACATACGACCAATGGCATTACGACCTCGTACTTGTCCGTTATCATACAAAGAATCAGAAATTCAAATAGGTACTATAATGATTTTTCAAAAGCTTTCAAACTGTGTCGATCATGACAAATTGCTGTTACCCAAAATTGATCTCCCTTAATTGGGGCAAGATCTTGAAAATCTTCCTTGGATCATCAGCTTCCTCTCGGATAGACGGCAGAGAGTTCGCTATCAATCGGCCCTGTGGAGTGGGAAAGTCTCACAGGCAGTGTCCCCAGGGTACTCTAAGATTGGTCATACCATTTCCTTGGGTTTATTATGGTTGATGATGCAGTGGGGGGAGGAGGAGCGAAAATGAGAAAGGCCTATTGAGATGGAAATGAGGGACGATGGAGAGGTACAACGTGGGGAGCGACTAGTGACGGTTCATATAGAACAGTCATATAATGCAAAAAGGACGTGTATAATCTGTACCCACTGGGTCTGTGAATTAATCATCTCAACTTAAATCCTAACAAATGCAAAACCATGCAGATGTTTTTTTTAAGTATTCTCTACAAGACGTTGATCAGACCACATGTAGAAATATTGCAAACTTGCAGATGGAATCCGTACTTAAGAAGAGGCAGATCTGGGGTGGAAAAAGTGAACAGCGTTTTTTAGTAGAGCAACTAAAACTCGCGCCCAATCTTAAGGATTTGGTTATAGTGAAGGCTGAGGCACATAATATTCCAACATTGCAATTTAGAGGAATAAGAGGGGATATAATACAAACTTACAAGACTCATGACAGGAATCAACAATGTGAAAAAAAGATTCCATTTTGTATTGCGATCAAGATACTGGTACCAGAGGGTCAACATTCCAAATTAAGAAGCAGGCCACCATAGACTGAAGGCTGAGAACACGTTTCAGTATCCGAGTGTTAACACATGAACAGCCTGCCTGAGAATGTACTGGAAAAGTAACTACGATAGGTTCAGTATGGAATTGGCCAGTTGTGCAGTCAAAAGTTTACATTTTTTTTTTTTTTTTTTTTCTCTCCATGGCCCTTTCAAGGTAATGCAAGTTAAATGGGTTGAAAAAGGTGTTGGGCTTTTTATAAGGTCAAGCAACAACTTCAACAACGAGCCCGAGTCTACAGGTAAATATCAGGTAAAACAGGTGTTTTTTTTCCACTTGCTGTAACTGCCTCAAAAATAGTGAGTATGAAGTGAAATAACCTAAAATCTCTTAGTGGTGCTCCTAATCCAAATGTCACATAAGACTGAACTACACTTGCTAATTCATAAAAAACAAGGAAAAAGTGGTTTGGGCATTTGTAAATATAATGATACTACAAAACGAGCAGCACTGCCAATCATGCCCATGTTGAGGGTTGTTGATAAAGCTATTCTCAGGTGTGAAATGGCGTGGATGAGGGACCATCCTCTCAATTTAGTGGTCTAAATCTTGTTATATAAAATAGGGCTCCAATTAATTATAGTCTTTTGTATGTCAAGTAGTGCTACTCTTGTCAAATTGAAAGGTAAACAGTAAAATGATATGGTCAACAAAACAATGCTGCTGTGCAATCTTATGACATGTTGTCTGTGTGTTGAGGGGTTGTTATGAGCAAAGCTGAAGAACAATCGAGGTGTGTAGTAAAAAAAAAAAGTAGGCCTGATTTAGAGGTATGGAAATGTATCTCTTAGATCTGAAGCAAATGATACTTCCGTGCAGGACCTCGAGATTAACTGATCAGTGAATGACATTATGTTCAAATTTGTTGAAGCCATGAATCTCAGGTCGTGCTAGCACTAGGACTAGGACTAAAAAGTCTAAGTGAAATAGAAGTCTAACCCTTTTTGGCACATCTCCATCGTTAAGCAGTGATGAGTGATGCTCTACAAGAGCTTTCAGCGTCACATTCCAGATCTAATTTTTGGGGACCCTCAAAGTTATAAAGTGCGTCCGTAACGTGTCTGGTTGTATGTAACGTCATCATTCATTCAATTTGCTGATCTCGCGGTGGTGCCAAATTTGAAAACCGAAACCAAAAACCGTAGGAACTGCGCTCTTCTACTTACTAGCGTGCGTTTGGACTAAGGGTTCATCGTCTGAGCCAATGCCAATCTGGCTCATGAAACAAGTAGTTCGTCAGGAGAGTTTGGTCCCGCTCTCAACCCATCTCTCGATTATCTGAATCAAATCCAGTGAAGAATTCCAATTGTTGACGTGCGTATTACCCTCCACTTCCGCCATGAACTTGTTTTTGATGGAGTGGTTGTTCTGTTTTTATATCGCTTCTCGAACATAATTGAGACTGTAACGAATACAAACAAGTTTTACTACGGCCAAAAAAAAGAACGAAAGTTATTCACGTCATTGGTTTCACATGAACACGAGAGATTTGTCCTTTTTTTGCACTTGCTTGGTTGTAAAACCGATGGTCCCGCGTCATCTGCTAGAATCAGGATATGGGACCACCCCTTCTAAAAATACACAACTAATAAATAGATTCAGTTGGCAAAAGACACAAAACCACCAAAAACTCGACCAAAATTAGGTACAGGTGTTGCATCCACCGGGTAAAAAAATCGGCACCCATATGTTATAGGACAAATTGTAACAAAAATATGACCCATTATATAGTAGGTCCGAAATTTCTACCCATTTATTATAGTGGCTTTGAAATTTCGCACCATTTTCATGTAATCTAGCCAAATCGGGCCCCTTTTCATAGTAACCTTTATCCGAAAAATTAAAAATTGACCATTTTTATTTGATTTTACCAAAAATCAAGAAAATCAACCCATTTTCAAAGTAAAAAAATTGCGACCAAAAGTTTAAAAATGGACCATTTATATAGTACAATGACCTAAAAAAGAAGTGACCCATCTATATAGTTTGCTGGTGGAAAAATGACAAATGTTAGAGTAAGGCGTTGGACATGTGGACCCATATGGCGGCTACCTTTTCCACTGATTACCCCACCGGCACAAACCAGATTTAGGCGATTTGATGTGGGTGGATTCATTGTGCCCATGCACCCAAATAGACCATTGGAATACGACCTCGTCCTTGTCCGGTATTCATACAAAGAATCAGAAAATTCAATAGGTACTCTTAATTGATTTTCAAAAGCATTCAACTGTTTGTCGATCATAAAAATGCTGTTACCAAATTGATCTCCCTAAGTGGGGCAGATCTGAAATATCCTTGGGATCATAGCTTCCTCTCGGACAGGACGGCAGAGAGTCGCTATCAACTCAGGCCCTTCTGGTGGGAAAAGTCTCACATGCAGTGTCCCCAAGGGACTGAAGCTTGGTCCTACCATTTTCTTGGGTATGGTTGATGATGCAGTTGTTGATTCTGCTGACATAGACATGATAGATGGAAATATGTCGATGATCTTACCCTTGGGAGATCCGTGCGGTTAATGCAATTCATATAATTGCAAAATGATGTATAATCTGGATACTTGGTTCTGTGAAATAATCATCTCAATTTAATCCTAACAAATGCAAAAACCATGCAGATTTTTTTAAGCGAACCCCACCTCAAGGCACCTTCAATTTCAATTGGTGATAATGTTTTGAAGTTGTTTCTGCGGAAACGAAGCTGCTTGGGAAAATGGGTCCAAAATGATTTGAAATGGGAACCTCAGATTAACACCATGGTTACCAAGAGTGGGAGAGTGAGTGGGAGAGTGATCGTGTGGTTTGTATGTTGTGAGGGTGAGAGATTCAATGTGAGTTAAACTAGTGTTTGGGAGGTGGTAATTACAGTGCAATTGTAATGGTGTTGTTTTTTTTTTTTTACATGTTTATAGATTTTTTTATTGTATCTTCATGGAAGTGTAAATATCAGCAATTCAAGCTGTTTGGCCGCGATTTGATATGTAATAAATGAAATGAAATAACCATTACATGGATGTTGATTCTTAGCTCAACGAGTTCGAAGGAAAATATTCCTCGACAAATATTAAGAAATTCAGAATTTTAAATTTGGAATTTCTTGGCGCCTAACTCGATGCCACGACTGGAGTTAGACCTTAAAATTATTTATAGTTTATGTATAGCAGTGGCTATAAAAGGTGAGGAGGAAGGAGGGGTGTTTATTTATTTATTTTTTTTACTTAAATGACTCTAGCATCCAAATGACCTAGAACAGATGGCTCCCGGATATGGCTGCTTCACAAAATGATGTTACAACCCCCTTACAACAACCTTTAGCCTAATATGAAAAAGGTGAGGCGTTTTATTGTTTTAAAATCACTAGGAGTCTCGAAATCATATAAGGTGAATGTTGGTTGAGAACACACAATTAGGCCTATCATCCATCAAATTTCAGGAGTTAAAAACATTAAGAAAATGGGAAAAATAAAACAAGTTTGACCTTATCCCGTTAAAGCGAGGAGATAGGGCTAAATTTTGTTTATGGCGGCTGGGGCATAACTTGACCCTAATTACGGAATGGACAGCTCGTGATCCGAAGTATCAGCGAGGGTTGCGTCAGAATTCCCAGAGGCCATGTTTGTTTGTTATTACTAATTTGATATAATCGTTTCTAGACGGGGATAGGATCCACCAATAATAACTCCCTAGACTGTGTAAACAAAATGACCTCTTACCAAACGCGATTCTCGGCTATAAGCCGAATGTCTGGTTACTTCAAAACTGATTTATAGAGAAACAATTAAAACAAAAAAACAACCTAAAACAAACAAAATCAAAAATTATATGATGAAAGGCTGGTTTTTTAGACTACCAGAGCATCCCCCGAAAGATTTGCTGTTTTAAAACGTTCACGCCTAGTTGAGTGTTCGTGAATTAAAATTGTACAGTTTCCCCAACCCTCAGAAAAATTATACCAAAAATGGCACAGACAAAAAATCTTTACCACCCAAATGGGTTGTTACTAGTCCACACATTATGAGTAATTTCAAATTTCATTTAAAGACACAACCTATCAACATTTTATGACTCGTCTATTCCGGAGGCAAACACTGATCTCGGCACTGGACGTCGTCTGCTTCTACCTAGTTTATTTATGTTGGTGTGATTCGATATGGCAGGCAGGGAGTAGCTATAAGTTGCATGTGAATCTAAGCCTACAAAAGCCTCAAAGGAGTCTGTCTACCTCGTAATGTTGCACCCAGATGCATATTTTCAAACGGTTTCTTTTACCCTTTTTCTAATAACCCCAATCTTCATGTGTTCCAGCCGGTTGTAAAGAAATTGAGTGTCACAGAGAGAGTATCCTAGCTACCATAGCAAACATGTACGGAAATAAACGTGATCTTGTAGACGAGGCCATTGGGTACAGTGCTGAAAACAAACGTGCATACAGCATCAATGGCTAAACACAATAGACAGAGGGTGGTAGGACACTCAGTCACGCGACACTATTATATGACACCTGTGCTCCATGAATTCCGTTATTCTATTTTTCTCATGACTCCATCCTCAAAGCGCACACTTGCAAAAAATGGAGTGTTAACTTTAACCAGGGGTATTAATTTAACACCACCCCTGGAATCAATAGGGGACCATACCCACTGTGTTAGATTACACAATGTTAGTGGTATATTAACACCATTTTGGTTGTATGTTACAATGTATGCTATGGCACAATGCTTGGTGTTAAGTTTACACCACATATGGTGTTAATCATTTCTTTAACATGCCGGGTGTCAAAATGGACACTACTGGTGTAATTTAACACTTCTCCTGAGTCAAGAGGGAACCATCCCTCGGGTGTAATGGTGTTAACATGTATATTGACAACAAGCTGACAACCGACTGGTGTTAACATTTTAACACCCCCAGTTTTTGCAGTGCCCTGGCACATTTTCCACAAAATAAAGGGGCTTCAATTTGCTCTCGCAAATCATCGCTACTCGGAAGAATACACGGATATCCCATAAAAATAACAGACCCAAAAGCAAAAGAAAGGGATATTAATAGAGCTAAATTCACTGTAAAAACCGGGGTGTTAACATTTTAACACCAAGTCGGTGTCAGCGTTGTTTGGTGTTATAGTTTTGGTGGTGAATTTAGAATTTTAACACTGCCCGGTGGTGATGAACAATTTTATTATTAATTTTTTGTGAATCTGTTGTTTATGATTTGTTAGAGGCACGCAGTTACAATAGAAACAAAAAATAACAAATCAAACATTTCTACTAAAATATCACACAAATTACAAAAAAAAATGTTCACATCAAGTTTGGTGTTTAGTCACACTAATTAAGTGGTCCCGTATTGACTCCAGGAGAGTGTATAGTACAACAGTTAGTGTCATTTTGGCACCCGGCAGTGTTTAAAAAATAATGAACACCGCACTATGGTGTAAAATTAACACCAAGCAGTGTCATCTAACACCAACATTTGTCTTAAAAAATAACAAAAAATTAAAAAACTGAAAAAAATAAAAATGTTTGTTTTGTGTAAATCTAACACCCGTGGGTGCAGTCCCTATTGACTCCAGGAGGGAGTTAAAAATAACACCCATGGTGTTTAAGTAAACACCCAAGTTTTGGCAGTGAAGACATCCACGTAATTTGTAGACCGTAAACTTTGAATTTTTCCATAACTTGAAGCAACCAATGTGTCTATTACAGGAATATATATTAAAACACAAAGGTCAATGACCTGTCAAACAAGGACATGCCGTGAGAATCAACGCTGGCGTGGTTTTTTCTGCAATTTCCGCGTTCGTCTGCGCTGAATGTGATCCCTGGACCCTGGCACCGCGGCCGGGCTTCGCCCCTGGCCTCCACCGGTGTGCTATATACTAGGGCGGGCCTCGTGGACTTTACCCGTTTTTGTCGGGTTTCAGATGCGACAATGCCCCCCCCCCCCCCAAACTTCGATACTGCCCAATCAATTAGGCTACTTTGGGAAACAAAACTCGCGGTTTGAGGTTAGAAGCAATATTGCATATTGCAAAGCCTAAAAATACTGTGCATTTACAGCCTTTTCATGCGATAATTACTTCCGGTAAATCAGGGGGTCCCAAAGACGATCGGGAACAAGCACTTTTAAAGTCATTGCCAATATTTGGCATGTTTTGTATAGTTCTGGGTGTGAAGTTAAAAAAGCACATGAATACATTGCAAGGTCATAAAAGATTACAGGCCTAATCCATTGGCTAGTCACTATGTCACTTGAAGTCCATATCAAGTGAAAATGTATTTACAAAAATATTAAAGAGGACACTGGCACATGTGAAAAAATAGTGCGCCCTCAAGATTTTCAAATTGATATTTTTGCATTGCTGTAAGGCCTGTATTATACAGCCCCTCACTCGAAAAGATTAAGACCAAATCAGAGTCCTATGGGTAAACAGAACACGATTTTATATGTTTTAAGCGTACGCCGGCGACGTGTAAATTCAGCAGATGACGAAATGGCGTTTAACCCAAGAACACGTACGCCGTATATGCATGTTTCCTACGATATGCACACTGGTTGATCGGTCTATAACTAGTGGTTTACTATCAGTGAGTACGAGTCAAAAATATTCAGTAATATACACATTGTTGAAGTTAAGTTATGGAAAACTTAAAGTTGGCCTACCAAAGTACAGGATGTTCTTTATCCTCAATCAATGTCCCTATCTGTTGGGGTATCTTATTTTTATGTGTAAAATATAGCTTGTTCTTCCAATGGCCTGGAAATCATTTGAGAGCAAATGAAGAAATTCATATTTTGTGGAAATGTGCGGTGCCGCTTTAAAGATCAGGTTAATGTGGTAGATCGTGGAGTAAAGGTGAACGAGAGAATTAAAGTCATCCATATTTCTGCGATATAGTGATTTCATAGACATCAAAGTTCCCGTTCTTTTATTTGGTACAGAAGCAACTTTAAAATGAAACAAAATGTGAGTTGTAATGCTTATTATTTCAAGTAGAAAACTTAGACTGAATTGCGTATTTGCTCCTATAGGAATTAGAAATTTCAAAATTTGTACCAAAAAACAATTATCAGCTTCTTCAGATAGGGATATTTTTATTGATAGCGAGGGTGAGCTTTACACCAGGCCGAAAATCAGAATTTTCATATTTTTAGCGGACCCGTATTTGAAATTCTCGTGCACCTTAATCATCATATTAGTTAAATTAAGTATGACAATGAAGTGACCATTACTAGGTGCAAGATTAATATTAATCGTACACATTTGGCGTATATGTTCAAATGTTCATTTCAACATTCAATTAAAAATGTAGATCGGAAGAACGTCGAATAGGGAAAGATTAAATATAATATAAAAAACCAAAATTTTTTATATTAAAACAAAAAAGAAGGAGTAACCTTTTAAGTTAGCTCGAAAAAAGACTAGCTGAATAACAATAACTTTTTGGAGCTAATTAAAAGAACTATGGAGAGAATAATGGTCAATTCATATCATGGAACTAAATAACTATTTACTTTTGAAAGTATGAAGGAATATTCAAAGCAGCATAGATCATTGAATCACCTCTCAGTGTTCTGGTATACAAGAAGCTAAATTCATTAGGGGGTAGATTGTCATCTCTTTGGAATCTTCTTGTTTCAATAAAACCCCATTTGAAACTGAAATCGCCGTTTTCGTGTTGAAAAATTTTCCCTCCTCCCATTATCATTGGGCCCAAGTGGTGCCGGTGCCAGAGCGCAAAAACGGACTGGCAACTCATTCACTTACAGTGAGTACGAACCCGTCTGTGTGTTGACATGGCAGGTTTTATGGGTTGGTTCTTCATTGCTTGAACAACATCTATGCATTGACTTCACATGTTACCGGCATGATATATTGGAGATACTCTTGCAACGTATTGAACAAGTTAGACCGGTCTGAGAGGATAAGGATAATTTAATTCAAACTGAAATGAGAAAAAGAAGCCTGATAATGTTATGTATATTTAAAAAAAGAGAAAAATATTTTTATTTATGTAGAAAAAGAAGGGAGTAAATTACTGTAACTGTAGACACGGATGACAATGACATACTACGATAATAATAATGAATATAAATAAAATATGATATGACTAGTCTAGGCTCAATGACCAATTGTCAATTATCATGATCATAATTCCATTGCATCAATCTAGCCCCATGAGTGGCTTGGTGTTTGGCCAAGTTTCCATAATTGAACTTATGGGCATCATTTTAAAAATTTGGACCTTTTTTTAATTTTTCTTTTTTGGTTTTTTTAACTTTTTATGGCTGCTGTTATCATTAGACTATCTCGCATGCATGTCGAGTTGTGTGTAGTGAAAGTGCCATTACACAGGAAAACTTTCGGCTCTAAATTTACAGGCTGCAAAGTGGCTTGAAACGTTAAGGTATCTGTGTAGGAATTCTTGAGGAGCCCTCTGCATTATGTAGAACCATTTTCAGAAAAAACTGGAAACCACCGCACTCTCAGACAGTTTTAGGGAGTTAAAATAATTTGCGTTGAAAATTCATCCAATGAATTAGTACTTTTTTTCGCCGTTTGGATGAAAACATGTGTGGATCTTGTTCTGTAGTATGTAAGATGCTACAGAGTCCTGTTTGAGGGTAAGTTGAAAACTTTTGACGATTTGTCAGATGCCTCTCTCTTTAAATTTGGCATTTGCTTATTGTGATACCAAGTCCATTGTACAGCGGCATATCCTTTACGTTAGATGATATACGATAATGTCCAAATGTTATAAGATGAAATGAAAGACAAAAAGGTTATGCTAAGCAGAACTAAGTACTTACATGATCTTGAGAAATGCTGTCAAAGTATTGCAACAATGTTTTACCCGATTACCGAGGTTATGCACCAAAAATCATCTGAATTTTAGTTCCCGACTTCAGTTTCTCCGTCCAAACTTCCTTGGTTTTTTTATTTTGGTGGCAATAAAACAGCATCCGGTCGCGTCCAGCACTGAGGTCAGTTGAGCAGCGGTCGGGGGACCCAAAATAAATCGCGGAGGAAGGAAAGGCTGTCGAACAAGAGAGTAGAGGCATACTGTATGAAATCAGTGCTCATGATTGTGGTCGTACTACATGGCACTGTGTTATTCACGCTACGTCAATACGTCATACTGCATGAATTAGGACTAGCATCGAAATAACCTCAGTGCGGCGTTATCTCTACAAAATTATGTATAAAACAGGTGCACTTTTAGTTTTTACACAATTTCACCCGCCTGAAGCCTATGATATACTTCCAGTTGCAGATAGCGCTTGGCTTGGGCAATACCGAATTTTGACCCAAGATCAAGTGTTACGTAAACATGCTCATGAGCAGAAATTGCTCGCTGCGACTGGAAGTATATCATGGGCTTTGAGAAAGTGCATCAAATTTGCTCGTTTAAGTCTATATTTCTTCTTGAAAAATACTTAAAACATTTAAGGGTTGTCTACCAATGTTTTACAGCCCAAAAGTAAGTAACTTTGCTAAACATGGACTCATTTAGAGAATCAGTAAGTTAAGCAAAATTGTTCCTACATTGGTCCTGAGTTGATTTCTGCATGACTTGAGGTCCAGTAAAATATGAGGTTAATAAAAGATAAGGCCATTCGAGTCATGCTTAGCAGGACAGTGCGAAAATATTACGCAAAATAACTGTCTGAACGCGTTGACATCACTGACTCAAGGAAGATGGAGTATAGCAGAGGAGATGCAGATCTTCTCTGCATAGTCTACTCTAGACATAGCCTTCCAGGCTTCCTAATCTGCCGAGAGTACTACAAACAGTGCATTAGATTAGTACTTCACTGTACACAATTAAGAAGTACTTATTTAATCTAGTAATTTCAATCATTATAAAACTAAGAACATTTAGTCATTTGCAGTTTAAAATAGGCAATTATATTGACTCGATCAATTGACTGGAAGAAACCGGTTTCTTTAAGGCGAAACTGGTAAACCCTGGTCATGTCTCCTAATGTACTCACTCAGCTTGATAATGGTAGCATACATCGTACTTGAGGTCTATCAAACCTGGAGAGAGACTGGAGTGTGTTACATAATGTGTGCAAGGCCACAACATTCAGAAATTGAGAGGGTACTTAAATTTATTCCCTGGTATCAGGTCATCATGGGGCTATCTACAAAATAAATCAGATAAGAACCTGCATTCATAACAGATCATGTACGAGTGTATAGCCCGGTGTATTGTGTTTAAAGGTTCAACGAGAGAGTTCACATTTCAGGTGTCCCTTAAAAATTGAAATACTGAATTTTTTGCCCTGATGCCAAAGCTTTCCATCAAAAATTCCCATCTAAAAGGATAAGCTGAGAAAAGTTTTTTTTTGGTACAAAAATGTTTGAAATTTGCTAATTTCGTATAACAAATATGAAATTCACCTATGTTTTCTATTAAAATATAAGCATATCAGATCGCCTTTCTTCTCCTCATTTTAAGACATTTCTTGTAGTCCCCCAAATTAAAGGTAAGATATCTAATGAGTGTCTAGTCTATATGAAATCGCTATTTTGGTTACTCAAAATCTCTCGTTGCGCTTTAATACTGCTCAGCCATGTGTAGATACGATTGTATACACATACACTACCATACCTTAATGGATTATACAACAAATTGATCGTGTGCACTCAGGATGAACTAAACTCTACTATCACCTTCATGCATCATCACTGGTAGAATTGTGCACCTTTTCACCTCATCTTGAAGACACTATCAGGCAGTCAACCAAAATGAGTGAAAATAATAAAAAAATATATAAAAAATAATAAAAATAAAAATAAAAAGTGAAATATGATTGGAAATTTGATAGCTTAAAAGTGAAGGATTAATCTGTAGAATTCTCATAAGTTATTTTTCTCAACTGAATAATTGGTAGAAAAAACGGCAATATTCAAAGATATGAACCCTTTCAATTACATGTTGTAGTAAGTGTCCGTACGGACAGTAATGACTAAAATACGATTTTGTCCTTATTTGGCTTTTTGGTCCTATCACTTGTAGGATATGTTATACTTACAGGTTTGCAAAAATCTGATTTTGAATGATTTTTCTGATTTAGCAACTCACTGATAGTGCCTTTAATACCACTACAAAATCATATATAATTAATATAATCATGCATTTTCTACTTAAAATATTCTTTTCAGTTCTTTTGAGGGGAGACCGCTAGGAAATTTATAACCTTGGTAACTTCTAAATCCTGTGTGCACAGTAAACAACCAGACCATAACAGTAGATGGTAAATTGAAGACAGTAACATCAGAAAGTGAAGAGCGAGAGGGAAAGGGATTTGTGTTGCAGAAGAAGGGACCACTGTATTACTGTAGCACTCACAAATTACTCAACATCATCAGATTTAGAGTGTGCAATGGGCAGTGGTAATAAACAAGAAACAATCAGGTAAGTTTCTAGTCGCATCCATGCATCTCTAACTGCCTTTGTAGGTGACTTATTTTTCATGCTGAAAAATTACTATACTCTCTGTCATAATTCCTTTTTTCTGCATCAAGACTATGCCAGCATTCCTGCCAGACAGAACCATGCCAATGTGCAAGGGAAATACATAGATGCATGTTGCATGCAGCAAATCTCGTGTGCGTTTGTAGACGTCTATTCCAGAAAAGGGATTGTGACGGCAAGTATAGAAGATTACCATTACTATACTACCTTGCGTGCAAATGCCCAAATTACAATTCAATGTACATAGTCATGCTACATTGTATGAGGCACATATGTATTGTTTGGTCATTGGAAATATGGATTACAATAATACTCTGTTTCAAATGGAGATCTATGTACAATTCCAAAGTTGTGGTCAACTGGCCATGTATTTTAGAGACTTTGAGGGCACGGAACTTCTAAACCTTCACTTCTACACACACTGGCCAAAATATTGCAACATGCACAACAAATATTTATAATCACAAATGGACTTCAAAGAATACAAGGAGTTCTTGACACATTACTTAGTTAAAGTGACAGGAGGAGATTTTTTTAGGATATGAATTTCTCTCAAATTTCACTGGATCGGTTGTAGACCACCTACCGAGAACGTTTGGAAGGTTTGTTGGACAAACGGGTGCAAAAGAAAACCGCAAACCTTGTTTTGAACTTGCCTGCTATCGTAATCGTTCCCCATAGAAACCATGCTTTGACTTTCTGTCGTGCACGACAGAAACTACAAAATCATCATGTTATTACATAAAGACGGCGTATTCGGCTTATTCACTTCAGGTGAGATCTAATACATTGGTAAGCATTCCAAATTAATATACATGTAAAAAACCTAGGTTCGAGAAAAATTTGGGGCGCTTCTTTCTGGAAATCTCATGTCTCTTTAATTAATGCCAGGCCTTGTCTTTTGAGGCATGGGAGTGCGATAGCACAACATCACACGCCCAAAATGTTCTTAAGGTTAATGTTCTTAAATCTGGTAAAATAATACACAATTTGATACAAAATGCACACCTACAGCACACCTGACTCATCTTCAGAAGTGCTTTTTTAGCACAGTAGGCATTTTTAAAAGACAAGACCTGTAATGCCAAAATTGTGTTTTTTGAACAGGTGGTATTCCCAGAATCCAAGAGACATGAAAAACATTTGATTAGAATTAAGATGTCATGTTTCTTAAATATGGCAGATTAAAAGAGCTGCCAAATGATAACTTGCTGATTGTACCCCAGAAGGAAAACAGACACATGAATTCCAAAAATAAATTATATCCAGGGGTATAAAGATGTTTATGAGAGAAAATCAGAGTGGTTGTATGGACTAAAAATGAGATAAAGACAATCTTAGAGGGTCATGTGGGAGCCATTTGTTGTATTGACATGGAATGACTCAATATCAATGGAAGATGGGAACATGTCCATCATCGTTGGACTTAAAAAATGAATGGCAAGAAAGAGGCTGTGTAATAACTTGAAAACAACTTTTTAATCACACCGTTGACATTTTGCTGTTTGTCGTGGAATGTGATGTTTGCACAAACTGCATGATTTGTCTTTCAAATTACATTGCACATCTCAGAATTCTCTGAATTTTTGAAGACCACTGTCTTCCATTGACATTATCTCATTTTCGGTAACACAACCACTACAATTTTCTCCCATAAACGTTTACAGTAAACCCCAACAAACCCATACAATTCTTTTAGCGGCTATATTTTGGATTCATTTGTGGCATACCTGTGTCTGTATTCCACCTTAAATACAACAGCAAGTTATCAAACACCAGTTATTTTAATCTGCCATATTTAGATAACATAGCAATCAAATATTTTTGCTCTCTTGGATTCTGGGGAATAACATTTGTTTGAAAAACACAACTTTGGCATACAATAAGAACCAATGATACAATTTGAAATGAATTTGTGAT
>JAMKCH010065311.1:0-10175 GCA_023653785.1 Ophioderma brevispina | reverse complement strand
TGACCTCTTCTGTACGAGGAAGAGTGAGGAGCGTCTTGTTATCTTCAGATCGCAAGACTGCCCTGCCAGGGAATATACAAAGTGGGTATTCGGACCAAGTATGATGGCAATTGTCCAGAAATACCCTTAGGTAAGAAGCATAAGCTTACATGGTCACCGATCAGTAACTCTTGAGGGTGGAGTGTGGTGTCCTTGTCCTCTTGTTAGAATATGAACCTTAATGTCCATATTTTTTGTTTTGAAACATACTCTAATGCAAGTGGTAACCAAATATATGGACCCCTTCTGAGACCTTTAAACTAGAAATTGTTTAAATATTGGGATATAATCCAAAATCGTTGGTTTCCCAACATTACACTTCACGATAGCCGCCAATAGGCCACTCAACAACTAAAAACTTATGAATTGTCAGGTATATATTAGTTTTATCATCATAAAGTGATAGCAAAAGTGTAAACTAAAGCAAAGAAAATCTGTCTTCCCCTTAATAGAAATAATATCTGTCATATTGTTTCAACATGCTCACATTTCAAAATAGCCACCTTCACGAACTTAAACTTAATTTGATATACATTCAATCTAAGAATATTAAACAAGACTAGTGTAAATTAAAGTAGGTGAGATATCATATCTAATAATTAGTACAGCTCGGTAGACATTTTGATATATTTTGAGATCTTGAAGGTGGCCATTGTGGCGCCATCTTAATTTAGCATGTTTACAAAGCAAAAACACCAAATGTGACCTTCTAATAGATAACTTGAAGAACTGTAATTATAATTACCCTTTTATCAAAATGTATAGATGTTAGAACTAAAATATAGAGAGATTAATTTCTAGTTTTTGTGGTAATTTATAGCATTTTAAGATCTTTAAGCAGCCTGTTATAACTGCAGTGTCGGTTTGTCAGAAAATGTAGATACAAGGCTTTAATGTGGTAAAAAGGCATAATTTGGGACTGTTACTTAAAACTGGTAACCTTATATTTTTGCAGGGGACCCTTCTGTAGCTATATGTTCACTACGAGTGTTTCAGCAGTTGCATACCTATATGGGCAAAACGGTTTTTACTGGCATAGCAATTGACAAAATTCAAGTGACCTGCCATGCCAAATGAGTTGTTGTTAACAATCGTTATTTTCCGGACCATGGAACATGGGTTATAGCTTGGGGGTTATATACCTTAGAATCATGAATTTTCTAGTATTAGAGACCGAATGTGGGCAAAAAACAGATTCCCTTGGGCGGCCATTTTGAAATTCAAGATGGCTTCCACAATTAAGTGGTCCATTGCCATTATTGATGTTCTTAATGGATTCCTAGACCCTGAATACATGGGTATAGATGTTTTTCCATAATCTTGTCTCTACTAGTTCAGAGAAAGGTATGGCAAAAACAACTTCCTTGGGCGGGCCATTTGAATTTCAAGATGACCGCCACAGCCACATGATCTAATAGGCTGGCAGATGAAATGTCCGAGATCACTGAACCGTAAAAAGTGGTAATGTTGCGTTTTTTGATTAGAATCAGTTCAAGAAGAGTCCAAGGCTCACCAGGGGGATGATTTTACAAAACATTTACACTTGTAGTTTTTAAAAACAAAGCACCAATTTGCATTTAAAATTTGCATAATTTTTGTCGAATGATGCTTCTAAAGACCTTATAACTCGAGAAGTATACAGATCACATCAATATGCGGGTTTTTGCATTTGTTAGAGGAATTTTGTACGTTTGTTATTAGTAACTAAATATATAGATATCTCACCAAAAAAAATATGACATATTTTGTTTTTTTCTGATTTTTTTCATATTTAAAAAAAAATGACTAATTGTCACCATTTACTGCTTTATTATCACCAATTTAGCAAAAAAGAACAATTATTACCTTTGTACATCTGTTTTATTTCCACCAAACAAAATTAGTTACTCTAGCGTTCAGAAAGAATGTATTAAAATCTGAATGAATTTACAAGACGTCATGAGACGCATTCAGTACCAGTCAGGAGGAATTGGGGCACAGGGTGGAAATGGAGTACAGACAGACTTTTTCTATTGATTGATTTTGTCAATGATGACCTAAGCTAATAAATTCGGAGGGGGTGCAAAATTCGTGTAGTGCCATTTTTCTAGAAGAAATCCAATAGGCTCTATTCACTCGCAAATTCATCAAATGGCCAAAATTGTATGCACTAGATCCAGGTTTTAAAAGCACGAGGAATCTTTTGACCGGTTATTGGACGTGATATGATCACAAATTACCATCAAATCCAAATATGCCACCCTAAAACCCAATATGCCGTGAAATCATTCAAGTGACCATAACTCATCAAGTATTTGTGATAGAGGCATAAGTCTGCGCTCTATACCCAGTAGGACTCATATCTGACATTTCAGATGTGTTAACAAGTTACCAATCAAGAGGAAGCCAATATGGCTGCCTTTAAGATCTTTAAAACCTACGAATTGTCAAATAGTCATAATATACTGGCGTCATTTTGAATTAAGGATGTGTCAAAACAAACAAAATATCAGATACGAGTTATTAATGCTCAAGACATACATCTAGACTTTAATTTAAACTTTAGAATCATTTTGGGTGTTTTAACTAAATACAATACAGATCTATCGAATTTAATTGTTTTTTAAGAAGGTAAAAAAAGCAGCCACATTTTCCCCATCTTAACATTTTCGCCTATGTTAAAGAGACAGGAATTCAAGAAAGAATGTCAAAATGGTTCAACTAATTATCCCATAACGTAATGTACACCTTTATAATAATAATTAGTTGATGTTTTTGTAATACATATATAAACATATAATGTAGGTTTACTATTTTTAAAGGCGGCTTGTATTGGCTGCCATCTAAATTTTGAAAAGTCCTATTTACAGAGAAATGCCAAATAAGGGGTTTCTAGTGATCAAATTACATGTATCTCATAAGTTGTAAAGCATAACGCATGCGATAGACACTGGAATCAAGGCTCTAAACTGCAAAATGTGCAGAACCTTGACTTGCCCGGATGCGTTGGAAATGCATTCTAGAGGTGTTAAAGTAACACTGGCAGAGTGTGAATCAATTGTACAGATTTTGAACACCTGCGGAACATATTTTAGGTGTGTTCAGCATGTATTCAAGTAGCGTAAATAGGTATAATGGAGGTGTTAAGATCATTTCAATGATTCGGAGAGCACTATTTGAGTTTTGAGCAGCCATATTGGATTTTTGTGCAATGTAATGATGAAATTACATTACCAACACTTTCTCTGTGCTTAAAACACCGGAGTACCGTGAAATATTTTGTCTCTACTGAAATACTTAAGGGTTATTAGTTTTTGGACACGGTAGCAGCCATATTGGAATTTTTAAAATGTCCCTGTAACAATTTTGCACACCCTCCAAAAATTATGGCTTGAGTGTCCTAATGAACTATAATCTACAATAGAAAAAGTCTGTACTTCCATTTCCATCCTTCAGGCTGTGTGCTAAACTTCTACCTGACTAACTGCAACACTCGTATTCTCTGCATTGTCTGCACGGCGTACTGCACACATTTGGTTATCACGGTTATAGTGAGCGTTTATCACACGTGCGTATTGTTGGCCTACGACACATAGCAATATTACGTTTTTTAGAATTTTCAAAAGTCTCATTTCTCTGGTGAAATTTACAAATATTTTACACAGAACACTTAAAACATAAGGTAGTTTGCATAAAATTCTTTCATTACACTGTATCTGTGTACTACACAGTGTGAAATCGCGCCGGTCTTTTCCGGTCTCCAACATATTGTAAATTGGTAATTAGCAGGCACGAAGATTCCGGGTTTGAACATTATTCCTTAGGAAGTCTAAACCCTTTGTTTGCATTATCAATAGATGGAATTGCCATCAATTTCAGCAACCCCCCTTCTTACTTTTCCTTTAACCTTTCCCTTTTTCTTTTCATTATTCGTCTTTCTTTCTTATAATTATTTGTAATGTGTTTCTGTGAAATGTTTCTCATCTCCTCGATCTTGTTTGTGTATCTTTTTTCTCTCTCTTTTTAAGGACGTAAGAGGGGTTGGGGTCTCAAAAATTTATTTTAATTCCGGACCATGGACATGGGTAGAGCTCTTGTGGGGTATGGACACTAGAATCATGAATTTCAGTATTAGAGACCTGAATGTGGCAAAACAGCTTCCCCGTTGCGTCATTTTTGAAATTCAAGATGGCGTCCAACAATTAAGTGGTGCCATTGCGTTATTCAGTTCTTAATAGGATATCCAGACACCTTACTACATGTATGATGGCATAATCAGTCCTCTACTAGTTTTCAGAACAGGTATGAAGCAAAAAACAACTTCCTTTGGGGCTGGCCATTTTGAATTTCAAATGGCCGCCCAGCCACATGTATCTGAATAGGGCTGCAGATAAAATGTCCGAGATCACTGAACCGAGAAATTGGATAACAGGTTTTGCGTTTTTTGATAGAATTCAGTTCAGAAGAGTCCAAAGGCTCACCCGATGTATTTTGTACAAACAATTTACACTTGTAGTTTTTTAACAATACACATTTGCAGAAATTTGCTAATTTTGTTTGTTTCTGTAAGATGCGTTTCTAAAGACCTTATAGACTCGAGAAATCCAATATCACATCATAAGCGGGTTTGTTGTGCATTTGTTACAGGACATTTGTACGTTTTTGATATTCGTAACTATGATATATATATCACCACAAATAGACATATTTAATGTTTTTTCTATGATTTTTTTCATATTTAAAAAAAAATGACTAATTTTCAAACCATTTACTGCTTGTAGTAATAAGCACCATCTTACAAATATTGAACATTATTACATTTAACACGGTTTTATTTCCACAAACCAAAATTGGTTACCCTAGCGTTCAGAAAATTGTAATAGAATGAATTAGCAAGAGCGGGTCAGGACGGGGCTTTCAGTACTAGTCAGGAGGAAATATGGGCACAGGTTGGAAATGTAAGTGACAGACTTTTTTCTATGATGATTTTTGTCAATGATGACCTAAGCTAATAATTTCTGGAGGGTGGTCAAAATTTCGGTAGTGCCATTTTTCTAGAAAGCCAATAGTCGCTATCACTCTCCAATTCCATCAAATGGTCCATTCAATTGTATGCACTAGAATCAGGTTTTTAAAGCCACGAGGATCTTTTGGACCGGTGATTGACGTGAATCTATCACAACTTACCATCAACTCCCAATTGGCCACCCTAACACCCACTATGCCATGATAGCATCAAGTGACCATAACTCATCAAGTATTTTGATAGAGGCATATTCTGCGGCTCTATACATACCCAGTAGGAAACTCATATCTGAAGCATTTCACGTGTGTTAAAAGCTTACCAATCACGATTGAATCCATATGGCTGCTTTTTAGATCTTTAAAACCTAGAATTGCCAATAGTCCATATATCCTGCCTTCATTTTGAATTTTAAGTATGGTTGTCAAACAAATATACCAGATCCGAGTTATTAATGCTCAGAGACATACATCTCATACTTTATTTTAAAACTTTAATAATCAATTTTGGGTGTTTAAACTAAATCCCATACAGATCTAATCTTAAATTTATTAGTTTTAAGAAGGTAAAAAAAGCAGCCACATTTTCCCCTCATCCTTAACATTTTTTGCATGTTAAAGAGACAGAATTCCAGATAAGACTGGGGTCAATGGTCAATATTATCCCAATACCTTATTCCAACCTTTATAATAATAATTCGTTGAATTTAACTACATAACTACACATATAATGTAGGTTTGAACTATTACCTATTGTTAAAGGCGGCTGTATTGCTCCCTAATTCTTAAATTTTGAAAATGGTCCATTAACAGAGAAAGGGCTTCCATAGTGGTTTTTCAGTGATCAAAATCATTTATCTCCTAAGTGTAAAGCATAACGCATGCATATCGACACTGATTAAGCCTCTAAACTGCAAATGTGCAGAACACTTGACGTGTCCGGATGCGTTGGAAATGCATTCCTAGAGGTGTTAAAGTAACCCTTGCAGAGTGTGTTCAATAATTGTAACAGATTTTGAACACCTGCCGAACATATTTTTAGGTGTTCATCATGTATTCAAGTAGCGTACATAGGTATAATGGAGGTGTTAAATCATTTCAAGAATTCCGAAAGCATCATTTTGACCTTTTGACTGCAAGCCATATTGATTTTTGTGTGGCAAAGGTTATGATTAAATTACATTAGCCAACACTGTTCTCTGCTTTAAACACCGGAGACGAGAAATTTTGTCCTCTATCTGACTACTTAAGGGATTATTTTGATTTTGGACATGGTAGGAGGGGCGGAGCCGCCATATGGATTTTTAAAATGGCACTCGTAAACAAATTTTTGCAACCACCCTCCAAAAATATTGGGCTTAGGTCCTAATGAACTAGAATCTATCAATAGAAAAGTCCTGTACTCCATTTCCATTCTTCATGCTGTTTGCCTAAACTTCTACCTTACTATACTGGCACAGTCTATTCTCTGGCATTGTCTGCACGGTACTGTACATTGTTATAACGGTTATAGTGATCGTTTAATCACACTTGCGTCATTGGTGGCCCTACGACACATATCAAATATACTTTTTTTTTTAAGAAAGTTTCCAAAAGTCGCCGTTTTCTCCCTCTGGTTAAATTTACAATATTTGCCACGAACACTTAACACATAAGGAGTTTGCATAAAATTCTTTCATTACACTGTATTCGTGTGTACTACATAAGTGTGAATCGCGCGGTCTTTTCGGTCTCCACCCATATTGTAAATTGTAATTTAGCACGAAAGAGTCCGTGTTTGAACTTAGTCCTTAGAAGTCTACCTTATGCATTATCAATAGATGTCAATTGCCATCAATTTCACAAGCACCCTTTTAACTTTTCCTTTAACATTTCCCTTTCTTTATTTATCTGGTCTTTTCTTTATAATATATTTGTATTGTTTCCTGTGAAATGTTTTCTTCTTTGTCTCTTCATCTCCTCGATCTTGTTTGTGGTATCTTTTTTCTCTCTCTTTTAGGGACGTAAGAGGGGTGGGTGTCTCAAAATTTTCCCGGTTTTCTTAACATTTTTGCCCGGCTTAAATGCGGCTTTCACTTTCATATTTTGTATCGCCGACAAAACCTTCGTTAAAGGGGCAAGACGTGTAGCACCCTTGAGGAGCCCAGCAGTGGTTTTGTCAACATTCATGTGCATTCAAACTTGACCCTCCTTCATTTCCTTACACTTTTCCCCCTCCCTTTATTCCTTCCTTTTTCCGTTCGCTTGAGCACACCTTCTCTGTCAGAACCCAGTTTGGGTGGGGAGGGGAAATGTTGCCCCCTTCCACCGTCCGTTCTCTACGCTTCTGTGTCCTCGTCCTCTTCTTCACACTCTCCTTCGTTTCTCCTCTTATTTTGGGTTTACGATACACAATTCTTGTTTTCAAAGAGGAGGTTTTTGTTTCGCGAAATCCTAAAATCAATTCTTATTGCGATGGCGAGCTTTCGTTACACTTTATAGAGGACTTTTTGTATATATTTGTAAATAATAAAAAAAAAAAAGCTTTATATAATTTTAGAAATATAGTGTTTATTATCATACCCTATTGTTTACCTATACAGAATAAATACAGATTGCCATTCATGCCTTACTGGTAGAAGTAAATCAATGTTCGATTTATAGAGCGGAAAAAATTTATATCGCAAAAACGTTTCAGAGTTTTTCTGTAACATATTCGATCATATTATGATCTGTCCATATCAAGTTAACATCATTCTAATAAAACGAAGTTATATCCAGGGAAATTGGCCAAAAGTAAGACTTAAGTCACCTATACTACAAATTGTCCAAATTGTCGTAATTTTCCCTAAATTACTTTCCCTAAAATCATTTTAAAAATTGTATTATATTTAATTTTACATTTTCTTGAGAAAAAACCCTCCTTTGGTCTTGATTTGTCATCATGTTTGGATGAACGATGTCAGTTTCCATATACAATTTACATGGGAAAAATGTTCTCCCCTTGCTTTAAGATGTTAATTTTCCCTAATTATAGCCCGAAAAATCTGTAAAGCTTTGCAATATTACATAAGTATGAAAAACAGGGGGCTTAAAGGGGCAATTTCGTGATCCACAACCACGTCCCCCGACTTAAACAAAAGTTGAGATTATAATCTACACCGTCAGCCTTAGTAATTCCCGTGTACCATCTTCGTGCAAATTTGGTGTTCTGTAAGAACTTCGCATTTTTGTATTTTTAAACAAAATTACGACAGCGGTCCTATGGGACAGTGGGAAACAACAATTGCTCATAACCAAAACCGCAAGACAATCGGGATCAACATCAAATTTTGGGCATAAGCTTTATCCCAAGGATATCTATGAACAATGATAATGGAAGGTGCTGGAATCACGGAAAGCGCTTTAAAATAATACAAAGTCAACATGATTAAATCACCTTGGTCTGGAAAACTGCTTTCCCTTTTAAAACGAACCTTATGAGAATGTATTGTTAGCTTGTTTCTTCCGAGTAAAGATCCCGCACAGATTTGACATGGACATAATTTTAACCTTTTTAATTTTCTTTTCAGAATTTCATTTAAAAATTTCCATCTAAAAGTAAAAATAAAAACAAACCACAACAACAGCAGCCGCATCAAAACCAATACATTACAAACACAAAGCACTACATTTATACTTTTGCATATATTCTCATCTTTGTTAAGTAATGAAATTTTTCATATTGCAACAACCCATGAAGAGAAATATACTTCGATACAATGAAAGAGACAAGGGAAAATTTAACCTGATTTTCCTAAAAACCAAACAAAAACCTCAACATTGCGTTTTTGAAAACAATAAGCCTTGATGTTGTTAGTTTGAAAATACGTGTTGGGAAAATGTAAAGCCTAGATAGCCCTAACCCGAATATCACTTGCATTTTTAGGTACAACTGTAAAAATCTTGTGAATGACTATCGTGCATTGTTACAGAAATATGTCAGTGATTTCCTAATATTTGGAAAATTTGGTATGGATGGAAAGATAAGTAACGTAGATTACATATTATATCAAAATAGTTGAAAATTGTCCACATTTGTGAGTATTGCCCTTTTAATTTGTTCCCGCCCAATAGCTTACTCGAAAACGATTCGACAAATCCACATCGCAGGCAAATGGTGACGTCAAAGTGATGACCATCTAATTTAGTCGTTGTGACATCATTATCGGAGGTGGCCAATCTTAATAATAATTAACAAACACCAACGAAATTGAAACAAAATATGTCATTCTGCTAACTTATTTCTAATTTATATTACGTTCTTAATCCATCAATATTACTGTGTCAGCAATAACATTCGATAACACGATGTTTTTGTCATCACTTGACGCACGAGGAGACCAAATTGGGAGGCTTTGACAATGACGCGTTGGCGAAAAAATCCGCCCGTTTTCTTCGTATGTCAAAAAACAAAAATGAAAAAACGCCTCTATTTGTTAATTTTACATTCAAATTGTATTATTTGTTTGGGGAATTAGGGATGTAGTACAAATTCAAAAATTTTCGCGCTTTATTACTGATATCTAACAAAAGTACAATTTGGAAGCAGAAAAAAAAAACGTAAAATAAACGGGTAGTTAAGTCACCCAATCCACACCAAAAGAGTGTATATTATCCCTCACAAAAAATAACGGAGCTGACCCTGCTTGTTTTATGGGATGATGAAATTTGAAATGCTCCTAGATCTAACAAGGAAAATAATAACGCTACATCACTTTTTTGCGGCGATCGTCAGTTGGTAGTCATTCTCCTCTATAGGGAAATTAAGGGTATACGTTAAAATTAAAAAACCAACAGCCAAGAAGACACGTACATGTTATTTTGATTCTTTCAATGTTTAAACGTGCTGAATATTCTCAAAGATAATAATTTCACTCTCTCTAAAAAGTACAGTGATTATGAAGTCGAAAGCGTTTGAATCATAAAGTAAATTACTTTTCCATTAGTAAAAATTTACATTAAAAGGATAAATGCACTGGGTTTTCTAGTGGGTATTTGCCTTAGAGTAAAAAATAATGAAATTCACTCTACAGGGTGAAAATTACACTCCAAAAACAAATTAGTCATCAGGGAGCTCACCAAACTTATTTTGAAAAACTGTGGACACCAATTTG
>JAMKCH010065308.1:0-13614 GCA_023653785.1 Ophioderma brevispina | reverse complement strand
CCCTGTTTTGGGGGGCAAAAAAAAAAAAATTGATTGCCCATCTCAGTTGTTTTTCTTATTTTCTTCCCTTCTTTAAACTGTAAACCAGATGGCAACTATCTGCATGTGTGGTATATGCAATTTTATGACTTCCTAACACTAAGACTTATTTTTTGATTTGTAAAAGTTTTGCTTTCAATAAACTGATTAATGATTGTATTTATACAGCTCTTGCCTTGGCATTAATTGATATAAAAAGAGATACAGAAGCATCAGTAGAGGCATATTCATGGCTTTACATACTTCAGGTAAGTTGGCTGATCATTAAAGTGACAGTCAGAGATCCAGTAGTGAGCATAGCCTCTTCTGTTTTTGCCCATAGTGTATATTGAGTCCATCCTACAATGCACCAGTTTGGGGAAATTTCACTTCAATAAGGTCATGTGGTTCCACAAAAAATCATATATTCTTAACACATAAAAAAACTTTTATATGCATAGCCCACAAAAATGTTTTGTGGTCCTTAAACATCTTGAACACTTTCTATCCCTAAGTCCTTACATGTGTTTAGTACAAAACAGTATAGGCACATTGCAGTGCTTTATGGGATGTGTTCAAACACCCTCTGCATTTTGCCTTAGTTAACGAGGATATTGGTGACTGCGGGCTGAGGTACTGAAGCCTCCCCTAACACCTCTTGTTTAAATTAGAGAATAAGATATGATTTTGGGACCGGTACTCCTCTTTACGACGTATTCAATTTCTGCCAAATGGTAGAACTGACATTAAAACACATACTGTAAAATTCGTTGAAAACAACTGTGAAAATATAAGAAATTTCATTGGCTGATGCCCAGGTTCCATTCGACAATTGAATCCAGTTAGTACGCTATGTGCATCAAACGCCCCTCATGCTGAGCAGATTTTTTTCTACCTAACTACTTATCAATTTCATTTTGTCACCTTGAGGGCCACCCTTTCCAGAAATTCCTCTGATGGTCCCTTTAAGCTGTATATCATGTGGGGGGTTTTTTTTGGGGTCCAGATTTCAGTATTTGTGCATCAATAAAATATTGTCAGTATTTGATGCTAAAAATTAGGCAAACAATTTTTATCCTCCTGGCCTATACTTTTGTTCATCACCAAATTGGCAAGACTCTTCACACCGTGAATTGATATAGAATAATTCGGGAGCAGCTGCAAGCATCACTACCGCAGCAGACGTAGTGCATGAAGTATGTGCGGTGCACGCTTGTGGCAAGCGTCGCGCATGTAAAATGGAAATACTTGAACGCGTGGATAAACAAAAGCCAGATTATTCTTGTCCATTAGGTAATGAACAAAGTATAAAAGGGCATGGGGGATTTTGCAACAGCAGATTTTGTCTGTGTGTCTGTCTGTGTGTCTTCTGTGTGTGTGTGTTCCATTTTGGTTAGGTTGACTGTTTTGTGCTGTATCTTTGAAATGGTACATTGGATACACAAAATTCCTTCGCTACATGAAACCCCATCATGGCATGCATCTTTTCAGTGAATTGTAAGTGCATGATATATGGTTGTAATAGGTAGAGTGATAATAATTTTTATCTCCATGGCTTTTTATTGCGACATCAGATTCCTTCTATATGATGTCTGTGTGTTCTGTTTTGGTTAGGTTAACTTGGTTACGTTGCTTGGTTTTTGACCAGAGGGTGTTTTGAACCAATCCTAAAATGCATTGAAATGTGCCTATGCTGTACTGTACTAAACACATGTCAGTACTTGGGGATAAAAAGTGTTCAAGAAGTTTAGGAACCACAAGACATTTTAATGATCATGCTAAAAATTCCTTAAGTACTAATGCTTTGTGGGCTAAAATGAGTGCAAAAGTCAGGCTTTTTATGTGTTAAGAATAGGGTTTTTGTGGGATCACATGACCCTATTGAGGTGAAATTTCCCAAAACTGGTGCATTGTGGGATTGACTCAATACACCCTCTTGTTTTTTACTAAAAGGTGAACTTCTACCAGATCCCAATGTCGAAATTTGACAAAACTTGGTATGTGGTTAGCGGTGCATGCAAGTAATACCCATGCATTGTTATATCAGCATTATGTGTGCATATTAATGAGCTCATTAGCATATTTTTTGTTTTGGTATGAACAGGCAAGAGATTTGGAAATAGTTTGATGAAAATTGAATCATTCTGAAATGTTTACCCCTGGATGCCCTTGAATCCTTATCAGCTTACAGGACTTAAAAAATGTAAGCTGTAGACCATTCAATGAACCTTTTAACATACATGTAAGCTGTAGATTTGGTCAAATTATACCTATTTTTAATCCTGATGATGTAACATATATGTTGGTATAGGTGTTAGCATAACTGAAACATTTTAAAATTTTAAAATTTTGACCTTAGTAGCAAAAGTAGCAAACATATTTTTAATCCATCATATTCAAATTCTCCTAGCTTGTTTGCTCAATTTCAACACAAAATGCCTACAACATTCATCATTTTTGAAATAATGGGTCAATCTACATTAAAAAGGCATTTGTGATCCATAGTCTCACAGATTTATAAATTATTCAAATAAATTTAATGGACTCTTGTACTAGATTCAACCCATCGTGTCACCAGAGGAAAAGTTTTGGACAGCTTTGTTTAGTTGGGATAGGGGCCAGAAAAAGAAAACATGTGGCCCGATTCACCTGTTTCATGAGCGAATTAAGATAATGTGGCTTGCTTTTCGTATTGCCATCATTTTCAAAGACTTTGTGTTCTTTTTATCCAAAACACAGGCGCTCAAAAGTCAGTAACATTCAACTCACCTGTTACATTGAATACCACTGAAGCAAATGCGATTAGTCAGAATGTTTTGAGAGCTATGTTTTTGTAGCTGCAAATGCGCTTACATTGACTTGAATGCTTTTATTAAGCATATAATTGGTTTCTCTCTGCTATCGGACTACATGTTTCATTAGACATTGCGTGAAATTTTAATGTCGATTTAAATTTCCACGCACTGCACATGCCCCTCATTCTAATGTCGCCATACATGCGGATTGGAAAAGTTACTAGATCGGTGGACACATGGGGTTGAATTCTACTATAATGACCTATGTCTGTGTACCTCTTTAAAAGACACTTATCGGTTTTTGTTATTTGCTAAATCAGCCAATAATCGAAAAATATCAAAATTAATCGAGATTTTTGCATGTAGTAACATAGTTACAGGTATCCTACACATACCGCAAAATGATAAGACCAGTAGCAACCTTAATAAGGACAGAATCAGAGATTTAGTCATTACTGTCCGTTTGGGCACTTACTACAACATTAGTAATTCGATTGGAGATTCGTATCTTTGGACCCTGCCGTTTCTTCCTTTTCTGTCCAAGTTCTACAGCTGAAAAGGTAACTTATGAGGTGGATTCTACAGATTTATCCTTCACTTGAAGCTATTTCTGCAAATTTCAAATATTTCAAATCACGATAGTGTCTTTATATAAGTCCTGTATAGTGAAACCTGTGCAGTTTGGCATGTTTTAAATCTATCATTTTTGGTTCTCTTCAAATACCATAGGCCTTGACAGCTCCAGCAAGGGTTCTTAACTGCATAGGTGTATGTGGGACCAAGAAGAGTTCCCCGCATGGCGCAGCATCCAATGCAGCCACACCATGTTGCAAACCTACAGATCTATTGCAACGCTAGGGGCCAGCCAAATTCCGGGCCAAAAACCGTTCAAGAACCCACACCGCCACCGTCCCATTGCATCGGTGATCAGAAAGCAATCTTACTTGCTACAAAGGCAGCGAGTTCGATGGTCCCGTAGCTCCAGCGTCAGATGACTTTTGCGTAATTAGTGCAATTAAATATTTGGATTTTAAAATCTTGAGAAGCACCAAAAGTGACCTTATGCAGCTGGCAGATTTCAAACCAAATGATGTGTTTAATTTGTGGACATTTTTCGGATTCCTTCCATAATTCCCTAATACTAGTATCAGCAAGACGTTATATGGTTTATATCGTGCATTTATTGTGTATATTCCTTTTGGTATATGTGCATTATTTAAGGTTTTGAATCATGGATTTCATTCATAGACTGAGTTTTAACATTTAGTCATACTTTTCTCAATAGTAATTCAATCAAGAGCCAATTAAGTGAGACTTCTTTATTTTAATTTTCAAATGCTCATTCAAAACATAATCCCATTTTCAGGTATGAAAATATCTTTTGATATCATTAGACTTACAAAGTGGTTTTTTAGGCTCAAAGAATTGCTAAAATCTATTAATTCTGCCCCGCTTTATCAAATCTCCATAATGTTGGGTACCATAGCCAATAGTTTTAAAAATAAGTGCTTAACCTCCTCTTCTACTGCTTGTCAGCTAAGAAATATCAGGGTTGGAATTGACCAGAATGTCCTGAAGAAAATTAACTAAATTTATTGTTGTTAAAAGTAGGAAACATGTTACTTTTCTTTCATGCTATTAAACTAAGTCCTTTAGTTCATTAAGACATGATATCATCAAACAGGATGTGTATGTAACACAGAACAAAGAGTTTGTTTAATAGAAGTTTACCATTCATTGATGTATGTAAGATAAAATAGATTATTTTATGGACATTTTTTTAATGTTGTATATCAACATTTATTATAATATACTAACTGTAATAATGATATATTATCATATTATGTTGTGAAAAAACCAATAGTAAGACTAAAATTGTCACTGCTTTCATCATTTACAACAGAGTAAACTAATCTGTATTCAGATTATTGGCGTAAGTGTGCTATGCACTTCAAATTCCATTGGGTTAAGGTAACATTCGGATTGCCGGTAGGACTCCTCTGATTTACCCCTAGAAGTTGGTTATTTATCCTCTCATTAAAGGACGCTTATTTTCACATTGTTGCCTTTCATTTAAGCTTCCATAGTAATTTCTTTTCAAAAGACAGGCAAAAGCTACTGTTTCCTGGTAACCCTAAATATTAACCAGTTAAATCCATAGGGCATGCATTATGTTTTAAACCATCCTGTAATTAAAAACATGTTTGTTTTTTATGTGAGTAGTGTGAATGTCAGGCTTTCATATCAGATAGAGAACAACTGGTATGTTACCTAAAATGGAGAGGCTGCCAACACAATTCAGGGGCATTTGCTCAAAACAATCAAAATGCACGAAAGAGTTCCAATATGTACCCCTTCTTCAAAATTGACAGGAACAAATTATTTCTATTTCTGCCCAAGGCGACACTAACAAATAACCCCTAACCCTAAGGCCCAAAAAAAAAAGATTTGTTTCATGTAGAACTTTGAAGGGGGGTACATATGGAACGTTGCCAAATGCCTATCAAACAAATGAAATAGTAACAGAGAAAAAAAGAGACACGAATGCCTAACCTTGTACATTTTCTATGTGGAATTTAGGCATGTTCGTATGCCATCCTGCACCCACATAAACCGAGATCCTAAAGGTCGTACTTTTCTCAAGGATATCTTCTGATTTATGTCATATTTGTGTTCCTTGACTATAGAGAGCCTGGCACTTTTCACATATTCCCCTACAAGTATCGTGTTAACTAACTTGCGTTTTTGATGGTAGAAGCCATGTATCTTAAAATTCAACAACCCTGAGAACTGTACCCTTGGTAGAGTGTAGAACAAATATGACGTGTGGTACTAACAGGGCGTAATCATAAAAACGCAACAAAACTTCTCCCCAATTTTTGTGCATTGTGTAAAAATTACATCGAAATAATTAATGCCATCTTAAGCCACACTATCTTCTCTCCAACGATAAGGTAAGTTGTTCATGTGCGGTCATGGTAACCGAGTAATCATTGTTTTTTGCACAATAGACCAGAAGTGAGCTTGGGACCAAGTTGCAAGTAATGCTAACACAATCCTATCAAGTTTTCCCTCACTTCAGTCATCATGCAAGTGAATGGATTTGTATGTGAACTTTGTCCCAAGCTGACTTTGTCCCTTTGTGCAAAACCAATGATTAATCGGTTATCCATGACCCGCACATGAGTAAATTACCTATCATTGAAAGAGGGGATTTTTGGCTTTAAGATGGCACTATTTTTTGGAATAATTTTACACAATTACCACAAAAAATGGAAGAATTGTTGGCGTTTTTATTGATACCCCTGTATATTTTATGGCCAGATATAAATTTTATGAAATTAATGGCCTAATTTGCTTTGAATCTAAACAATACTGGGGGCCACCCTAATTATGATTCGACCATTTAACTTCTCTTTTTTAATGCACCATGACAATCTTAGATGTGTGGTAGTGATTTTTATTTTCCATCACTAAGCTTTGAATACCTACCTGCAGATTAATGTAACACTATTTTTTGCAATGCTAAGTACCATAATCTTAAATATAATATGGGGAAACCTTTAAAAGGATAAATGCAGAAATATCTTTCGTGTTCCGATCGATTACCCATACTTATAGATTAAAGCGCCTACCCAACTCTAACATCGGACCATGAATGTTCAAAAGTCATCCCAATTCCAATTGTTTCTATATCTCCTTCACAACCATGATGGCGGCACATGCACCCCTATGCTTGTGAGGAATACTGTATTTTTTTTGTATGTTTCCTTTGTTTTGTTAGATATGTATTTGTGTAACAAAATAGGGTATATATATCTAGTAGCTGTCATCCAAGTGGCTAAACTATACCATCAATCAGCTGATATAGTTTATAGATTGTGTGTCCTTAGATTCCCTCTATTGGGGGTGGTAAGAAGAAAAAACCACCAATGTGGTAGTTGTAGAAAAGGCTGAGTCCATTGTATTCTTTTCCCATGTATTCTGAAATAAAATTCCATGGTCATTTTGTTTTAAACAGTCGAAGTCAGAACGAATTGAAGTCGATGCACATATTATTTAAATCTTCAATTTCCAAGCTGTAAAAAATTGCATTTTGTACGTATTTGGTTCACTATCAGGTGTACATTGACTAATTTTCTCAAAATTACAATCAAAGCATTGGCACTTCCACACTACCTTACAAAAGTCGTCTTGCTCATATTGCACATGTCCCATAACTTACATGTACCAGAAACAAGCACCTACACTGGGGAATCAACATGCATTTTACTGTGGTCAACTATGACTAATGCACAAAGATGAAGAGAGTGACCCCAAGTTTTGGCAAGGGACTTGTGTTTGGAAGATGCAAGAAGGAGTTGAGGGAGTGGGAAGGAGCTGGAGGTGAAAAGTTTTGTGTGATGAGTGAAACAGGGGGAACGGATTCCATACCTATGTGACATTATTTTAGTGCGGGTGTGGATGTGAGGCGCTGTGACAGCCAGAGTAAGGTATGCGGTGGGTGACAGTTTAGCGAATTAGTGTAAGTTTGCTACTTGGGAGAAGATTTCCTTGGGAAGATAAAAGGGATGGTTCTGGAAGTTGTGTGAGATTCAGGGATGTCTGTATGGGAGTGAGACAGTGGTTTCCTGATGAAAATGAGATGGGGATTTGGACGAATGGGCAGAGAGAGCCATGTTGTGTGAGAGCAATTGTGTTGGTGTGAAATTGATGGATAGGAAGAAGACTGAGGATTTGATGCAGATGTGGGTTTGGTAGAAGCGCTGACCGCCTGGCGAAGGCCAATGGTGTAAGATGGTATGGGCACGTGCTGAGAAGGATGAGGAGCATGTTTTTTTTAAAAAGGGCTTTTGAATTTGGGGTGGGTGGTTCAAGGAAGAGGGGCCGACCAAGAGGACAGGGAGACGCAAGTGGAGGGCGAGTGGAGGGTTTGGGTGAGTATGGTGGATGCATTGCAATCGGCGAAGTGAGGAGGGATAAGGCCGATTGCTCGATTGAGGTGAATCCGGGCCCCCCAAACCCCCGTTTGCGGGGACCAAACCGGATTTAAACCTTGGTTTGTACTACTACACTACTACTGAACCAAGTTGTAATTCTATACTGATTACTGGAGTAAAATCTCAACCCGTTTTTAACAAAATGCAGGCAAAAGGCACTAAAACGTGATTTGCTAACTCCGAAAATAAACAATAGATTTGTGCATAGCTGTAGCATTTTACGTATCCTAACATACCCTACAATATTTTTAACCTAATAAGAATAAAAATGAATTTTTAGTCTTTACTGTCTGTACGGACACTCAACAAGTACTTTCAATGGTGATTTATCGTTCAACACTGCCTTTCCCCTTTTGGTCATTTTTTTAGACCTTGGTAAGCGACCCTTGCGCATTTTGCACATATTTTGGACGCTTTCCGGGGGATCCTCTGATAGGGCCCTTTGAAAAAGATCGGTTACCCTACCGAACCCAGATAAATAAGAACACAAATATTTAGATTAGTCAAAGAATAAAGTAGAAGCATGTCTTCTGACTCTTGTTGCAAAATGTTGGCAATTTGTTCAAATCTTGTGACTATTTCAGGTTTCCCTCCAAACTTTTTTTAAACAGTAATGTAAAGTTGAGAAGTAATTAGCTTTCACATAGATATAGAAATGGATTTTAGCAAGGGGTTTTAAAATTTTGAAGCAATTGTATTTAGATCTTGAAAGTTTAATTTAAAAAAAAAAAAAAAAAACCTAAAATTGCAAGAAATATTCCAGCTTCAAATAGGTTGGAATTTACTCCACGCTGGTCCCCTTCATATAGAAATATTGGGTTCTGCCCCCCTCTGGCACACTGCCAAAGGTTATAAATAAATATTAAGACTGGTAAAAGCAATTTTTTTCATATGGTGTAATTATGAGTTCACTTCAGCAATAGTTGCAGTTGTCAGCAATGGTGATTTACAAGCTTTTGCCATTATATTGTAGAGAAATCGTTCTGTTAAGCAATGGGTCCTTTTCGAGATGTATGATAAACACAAATTTCCTTCTGATTTTTGTTCTGAGAAATGTCCTCCACTAAATCACTAATTCCAACAAGTAAAAGGACTCATGGAATTCAACATTCACCCGTATGGCTGAATAAAGGCTGACTCAGAGATTTTGAGTATACATTTTTCGTGTAGTAAATTAACAATAGTTATCTAGAGCTCAAGATAGTCACCTCAATGGGGAGTCACTAGAACTGGAAAAGAGCCTTAAAAGGAGCGGCTTATAGCGCACATACCCATACTCACCTCCCAAATGTGAGAACCGCCCCAGGTTTTGTAAAGCCTATCAATTAAAAGAAATGGAGCAATATGTTCAAGCCAATGACGTCATAACTACATTATACCCTTCTCTTACTCTGTATCATGTGCTTTAATTCCGTCCCAAAATAAGGGTAGCAAGTACATGAAGGGTAATAATGTGAATAATGCTCCGTGACGTACGTGTTTGTCTCTTTCCAACAATGACAGTTTTTTTTCTAAATATACTATTCATTGTCTCACTTATAATAGAATATTCAGCTTGGCTGCTCAGCGTGCGCATGGTTTTCATTAAGCTATTTACATACTTGGAATAGAGAGTGTTACATATTCCTTAAAAGTGAAAGTCCCTGCTTTTGACTGAGTAAAGCTTTCAAAAAATATCCACATCTGAATCGGATAAAGGGATAACAGCAATAATG
Organism: Ophioderma brevispina; assembly: GCA_023653785.1. Taxonomy (NCBI): domain Eukaryota; kingdom Metazoa; phylum Echinodermata; class Ophiuroidea; order Amphilepidida; family Ophiodermatidae; genus Ophioderma; species Ophioderma brevispina. Next base: position 4,086 of record JAMKCH010065308.1, on the reverse strand, counting down.
CGAGATCATACAAAATGTAAAATACATTTTTTAAGCTTATAAATCAAGATATATGTATGTTACACTCCTAATGTAATAAGACTATTATCTATCTATGTCGACCGCGTGTCCCGAAGCCATGATAATTTCCTCCAAAGCAGTCTTTCAAGGCACGATTTGTGCAAGGTTTTTTTTTTTTTCATTTTGTTAATGCCAGCATCCTGATCAAAGAAGTAGGGTAATTTCAGCCTTGGTCTTCCCCTGTGCACTTTTCCTTGGGTGGGGCTTCCAGAAACACAAGTACGTAGACTGGCTCTAGCCGTGCTAGCACAATGAGCATCAAATTCAGGCGTCTACCAAAAAAAGGAGAAGAGTAGTAGAAGACCTACATCACTATTTCAGACAGTTTTGGGTAAATCCCCATATATTACACCCTGGTAGGGTGATCTCTCTACAGTTGAGGTTTTGTACCATAATTAAAAACATTAAAAAAAAAAAAAAAAAAAAAAAAAAAAAAAAATAAAGTATTTAAGGAACGTATTGAGTATCAAATCTATATAAAATAACTACATCTGACACAATAGCGAAATATCTTTTGCACTTTAAAAATGGTTATAGTATAGAAAACTTGTTTGAGGTGAAGGCTGACATGTGGTACATAAAAGTTAATATTTTTTTCCCATTCTAATCTGTGGAAGGTTGTGTGGATCCAACTTATTGGAACGGGTTAGTTATCCCCTGTTTGTGCAATAAGAAAGATATCAATGTTTTTAGTGCTATACACACAAGGCCGCATGCTGGGTGTGGGTAATGGCACCAAAATCACTGATATTTTTCATATTGCAATCAAGAACAAACGGGGGTAACAAATTTATCAACATCAGTAACATGAATTTAGCTAACAATATTATTAAAACACAAACTACTGAGCCTGTTTTTTATTTTTTCATTTTTTCTTATAGCCTCCCCTGCATTTGTCCTCATGGAAGGAAAGTTATTTAGAGTGCGATAGCAATCAGGTGTGCACATGCCTTGCAATCCATCTCCATATTGGCTGGCCCTTAACCACGCTACTAGATTAAACGCTCTGGCTGTCCCTCCATGTAAACTGAGGAGTGTGCGTGATACTGATAAGCGCTGTATGATACACGTTACATTTATTACTCATGTCGCACGTGATGATAATGTATATATATGATACAACCCTGCCATTAAAATTTGAACACCAATAATAATTTTATTGTTTCAAATAAAAGTTTGGAAAATTGCTTAAGGAGGTTCAAACGAGAGATTTAACATATCTGGTGTCCCTACAAAAATTGAATGTACTGCTTTTTGCCCTGATGTAAGCTTTCATCAAAAATATCCCCATCCGAAGGATTAAGCTGAAAATGTTTCTTGGTACAAAAATTGTGAAATCAATTACGAATCATCCCTATTTTTTTTTTACATTGAATAAGCAAATCCAAATGCCTGTTTTTCTCTCTATTGAAGACCATTTTTTCTGGGAGCGAAATCCAAGGTAAGAAATCGATTGAGTAATCTATATGGAATTACTATTATGACACAATATTGGGCACTTCAAAATCTCTTGTTCACTTTAAAGGAAGACATTTTCCCCAGAGAAACGCCCTCAATTTTCTCGACACCAGGTTTTTTGCATATTTTGACATGCTTACCAATGTAATTAGATCACACCTGAAGTGATAAGCCAAATAAGCCATCGTTATGTATTAAAATCTTAGATGATGATTTGCATGTTCTGTCATGCACGACAGAAAAATCAAAAGATTGCTTCTCTGTGGGGATGATTCTTGATCAGTCAAGTTCACAACATAGTTTTGATATTTCCCTTTACTTGTTTGGTCCAATAAACCTTTGAAACGTCCGTGTATTTGTACGACAAATTTCCCCTGTCCCTTTATGAATTAAAAGAGCAACAATGTCTCTTTTAAAATTTCATGAAATTCACTTTGTTTCTGTCTTGTCCCTCCCCTGTTATGACCCATGCCCCATCCTGTCTTGTTTCCTTTTTTTCTCCTGTGTCTCCGTCACACAAGGGTGGGGCTTACCTTGCTAAAATCTTTCTTTGTTTATATGCTCAAGGTGTCTTCTTGTATCAATGTGGTCCCTTACTGGTTTCATACCTGGTCCTGTTAATTCACAATTACCTACTGCAAGGCAACTCCGGTTAATTTTTATTCTTTTAAAAGAACAAAAAAATGGACATTCAGTCATATGCGATACATCCTCTCCCTTTTTATTGACAGAACATAGATCTATAGGTTATATTCTATATGTTTGTAGATAGTAGATACATATAGATTGAATAGATAGACAAAATGTCATAAATGCAATATTGAGGGGAGAGGGGGGTCGGTTGAGCCCACAGGGTAAGAATGAGCCACCCCCTCTAGAAAGAAGACACAGAACTAGTTCACTGTACACTACGATCTATTAATACATTGGATATCACATGTTTCCTCAGGGTAAGATGGAACCCCTTGCACATACAATTAGAGAGTTGCACTAAAAGTTCATTTTGGCACTTTTTCTAACTTTCTGTAAAAATGTTTAGGTCCAATTCTCCCTACAAGGATGGAAGCTATAATGTCACTCTTGTGTTATGAGGGTGTGATATGTGAACATAAATTTAAAAAACATGATTGAACTGTAACAAGTTTTAGTTTGAAGGAGTTAGTCTATGGGTAGAAGGGTGTTCGTGCACACCCCTGAAAAAACTTCTAATCAATGTACATATATGCAGAAAAAATGCGGAGAAAAGGATTAGCTATGTTAAAAAAAATCAAAAAGTGTCCCACGTATCATTTTTATGCAAATGTATGCAAATTAGTATCGCCATTACAGAAAAAATAAATTTCGAATATATCAGGCAATATGTGATAAATTGAACAAATGAGTGACGGGCCTAGTGTTTCAAGGGTCAAAGATCAAGATGGAAAACCATTTTGCAATACAATACGTCCCCATGATGACGTAATATGGCAAAATTAGGGTCGTCATTATAGCTAAAAATACAATTTCGATATATTCAACCAATACTGTTGATAAAGAACAAATGAGAGAAGGACCAGTTTGAGGGCAAAAGAGCAGATGGAACATTTTGAAAATTACCAGATTTTCCATGATGACTTAATATTGCAAATTAGGGTCGGCCAGTTAGCTAAAAATCCATATTTGGGTATCTTGGCCAATATTCCAAATCCTGCCCACAAAAAAGGAATGCGAGACCATGTTTGCTTTGTCGAGGATAATGTAAAAGGTACTCATAATTTTATGCTTCAGTGTTTCATAACATGTTGCCTGAAAATACTAAGAATATGCAAATTAGGGCCGTCAATGTTGATAGTCGCGTTTTGGGGTAATTGTAAGTAACTTTGTTGGCCAAGTAAATTAGATTGCACATCAACATAAATACTCTAGCGTTGATGGGACCCCGTTTTGCTGAGTTAAAACCAATCCAGATCCAGACGTGTAACATGTCTTTTAAATTCAAGGTATGCAATGATACAAGACTCAAATGCGAGGACTAACGAAAAGTGTTGTTACATGCCGAAAAGAAACCGTGAAGACAAGAACTCTACCTTGGTCTCCAATGACTCTCTGCAAACTGCAAGTGGGATATCCATATTGTATCATGGTAGTTTTACACCCTTAGTAATATTTTAAAGGAAACGCAGAAGAAAAATTAGCTTGGCCAAAGGGACGTGTACTGGAAATCATCCCAAAAACAGATTATCAAAATTTAGACTTACAAATCTGTAATCATAAAATACTTTTAAAGCATTAGCATTTTCTTTATTAATGTGATGCAATAATAAAAGACTAATGTAACACAATAGACAGTGACATGTGTGAAGTCAAGCCAAAAAGAAACATCCGAAAACGTGAAGAAAAGGATTCTTCGGTCTTCGACCATCAGTCATGTGCTATCCATATTGTAACATAAAATCAAGGCAGGCACAATAGAACGACCATAATCGTATGCCAGCGGCCAACCAGAAAAGCCTTTTGTGACAGTCTTGTAGGACATTGAATCTCATATCTTCAAACAAAGTGAGATGTTGCGGTTAGCCTATCTTTGTT